>VDFB02112696.1:0-49412 GCA_007258455.2 Sequoia sempervirens
GAACTATGTTTTTGTATCAGTCTCAAGCAATAATAATGATAATATAATGAATTAGTCATTAATGCTTAGTGGCTACTTCTTCAATAACCCAACGTGATTTGATCAAGTGCCATAATGAATATTTTATCTTTTAAGTATGAATTTGAAGAAAAGAAAGAAATTAAAGAGTAAAATGGTGTGCCTATGTTTAATATGGCCACTAAGGTTTTGAACCTTGATGCATTTGTGTTGTTTCCTAGGAATTTCACAACATATTTTGCAGACCTATTTTATCTCTACACACTCAAATACCTTTACAATCATCATGCAAAGTGATAGAGATCAAAACGATGAAGATTTTTTGCTCATTTAAATTTCCTTATGCATCCTAAGAAAATCAAGTTCAAGTGTAAACATTAATTGCAGTAATTATGATGGTCGAAGTGACCCCTAAAACACTCTTATATCATGTTCTCTTAGTTAATTCCAATTTCCAAGGCTAGAGATCTATATATTTATATTTTTTTTGTTTTTAAGGGTTGATATTTCTAGGTTTTCATTGTATAAGATACAAAATAATGTATGGTTTCAATTTTTGATAGTGTTTCCACCGTTAAAGCCACTCTCAAAACTTGTGGAGAGGTAGCTACTAAAGAAAATTTATAACCATGTGTCGCCTTGGCTAGATTTTAGCATTTTGGAGGGTTTTAAATAGTAGGCTATGACATCTTCCCTTTTGTTTCAAATTTTTCCTTACCCACATCTTTTGATGTGATTGTAACAAAGATCATATGACTATCACAATACTTTAAATCAATACTAACTATTATTTGTATTGGTCTCTCCTTTTATGTATGTGAATGCTTATGAGTTTGAAGAAGAATCAAATTAAGAAAATCTAATTATAATGTATCATTTTTTTTTGCAACTTCTTGTTTGTTGTTTGAATGGTTGGATATGAATTTGTAACATAACAAGGTACTAGTCACTAAAGATCTTGACCTCCCACACATAAAAGTAGAAAATATTTTACTACTTTTATAAAAATATAAGTAGAAAAATTGTATATTGTCCATGATTCAATGAGATAAATAGGGATAAATGTTAAGAAATTGGAATTGTCAAATGCTTAGTGGCTAATCCACAATACTATATGCCTTGTTGTATGTAACATGAATTGAATAGAAATATAATTTTATGAACTATAAATTACTGTCATCTTACAATGTAAAATGCAAGGTATAGAATCAACTATAATAGATCTACTGAAACTAGTGCTATCTTAACTTAGTGATAAATTTTAGGGGTTAAGGGTACAACTAGGTATAGTTCTTGTGTAATATATTGATTAATAATCTAGATTTGACATGTTAACTTGTTTTAGTGACTTGTAGGAACACCCTTATAGGTTACAACTAAGTCTAAAGAGTATGAGAGTTTACCCACTCTCATTGTATGTCTTCAATCATCCTCAATCTATTGATGAACTCCCCTTTTACCTTCTTGAAGACAACCCCCTAGCCCTGAAGGTGAGATAAAGTTATAGGATTGTGGGCATGTAGTTTCGGGACTTTACAGTGGTATTGTTTCCAAAAAAAGTTAATCAAAAAATAATTTTGAAGACCTAGGTAACATAATAAAAAAAACTAGTTTTACCATTTAGTTTTCAGCTTTTTGCAATTTTTTGGATTACAAATTTGATTTTATAGGTTTAAAATAATTAGAGACTCTTGGTAGAGGCTAATATTTTTTTATTATCTTGGGGCTTAATTGTTGGTGTGAATAATTGTCTTGTACCTAGCTAATTCATTCACTAGGTAATTAGGGGACATATTCACATGGTTAAGTTTACTTAGGTAAAAGATTCTTTCTAGAAGTCTTAGTTGGCATTTCTAGAACTTATCTTGTCTAGCTAGGATGCATCATTTCCTAGGTGATTAGGTTGTTGGTTGTCTCATGTCATAGGATCATGACATTTGTCAACATCATATTCATACCTATCTCTCAACCTTGCCCATATAAGCAAGGTATCTCATGTACATTTGTATTCAAGCTTCATTCAAGCAATCAATAAATCTTGCATTGTGAAGCAAGCTTTCTTGCCATTCTCTCTTGTGGAAGTGGTTTGGTCGCAGAATCCATCTTGGGGTGCTGAGGAGTCACCTACTAACTCCTACACTAATTGTGCTTCAATAATTTCTTGTTTCTAAAGAGGTGGCAACTTTATTATCAAGATCAATTTTTTTGTTGTTGTACCTTGTTAATCAATGTTTTAAGAACACAAATCAAATTTGTAGTAGTTGATTTTTTTTTAATAAAAAGGGGTAAAAATTTATTAATCAATTAGAAGAACACAATACAAGAAGGGGCCAACCGCCCACGGACAAAATCAAGAATCAAATAATCCTATCAGCCAACAATAGTTGATCCAACAATTTAGAGTAATTCATAGGTAATTGATCCTTATTCCAAATATTTCAATCATGCACCTGATTAGAAGCCCATTGGCAAAACAATCTGCCACTCCATTCCACTCTCTAGGAATATGAGAGTAGACCACATATTCGAAAGACCTACCAAACCTAAGAATCTATCTAATAACCAAAGCTAGGTGCTAGTTGGCATCATCCATCTATTGCGTATTCAACAGATTAACCACCACTTGAAAATTGGATTCACAAACTATCATCCTCCACCCCAAAGCACACCCTCTCTCCATAGTGTGTAGGATGGAAAGAGCTTCCATGTAATTATTTGTATGTCATCCTTTATAAATGGAAAAGAGAAACCATGACTAGGATTCCCTCTAGAGGAACCATCAGTGTTGATCTTCAAAACCCCTTGAGGTGGGGGAAGCCATCGTCCAACCCTATTAATTTTCTTACCAGACAATTTACCTCTACTTTTGGTAGTTTCCTGACCCTGAAAATCAAACCGGCTATAGATAGAAGCATCTGAAGGTTCCATGACAATTGAAAGGTCACACCTTGCTAAAACTGTCTCCTAGATTGAAATCATAATTTTCGTCCACAAATGTTGGATAGTCAACTTAGCCTCCTGAAAAATCTGACGATTCCTCTCCAATCAAATATTTCATAAAATAAAAGAAGGTCCAATAAACCAAGCCACATGAAGAAAAGGTGTATTAATAGGCGACTTAGCCAACTGAGCCTAGAACTCCACCAACAAAGTAACATGCCAATACACCTAATTCCAAATGCCCCACCAGAGATGCAAAATCTCCTTTGAAAAGGTACATTGAAAGAAAAGATGAGAGACACACTCCCCACTATTGCAGCACAACATACAAATAGAAGGGCCCTGGAAATCCCACTAACAAAGATTGTCCCAAGTTAGGCACTTATTTTGCACCAACAGACACAAGAAAAAATTACATTTTGTTCAAGAAAATTTGTTCCACACTTGCTTCCAACATGGAACACCATCACCGCCAAATAGTCACCTATCTAGTTCCAAATAACCCCTTGCCACATAATACTTACTAGTAGAATCACATCCCCAGGACAAAGTATCATGCTCATCAAGAGAATTGAAATCTCTACAAGAAAGAATCTGAGCCAAATTTTTTCTAGCTTCGTCTAACCTTCCAAGTGGCCAATCCCAGGGTTCTTTCCATCTCCAAACATCAGCATCCCCTAAATGCATAATAGTCTTAAAATCAGCCTCTTTGCTCTAGCCAACTGCAGTAAAATAGTCACTAAGGGGTTGGAGATGCAGATAGCTTTAAAGGATTGGAGGGTGACCATCCCAAGCATCCAACCAAAAGAAGGCTTTTGAGCCCTTATTATAAATCCAAAAAAGCCCCTGCTTAATAAGCTTAGCCCCAGTCTTCAAAGTGTTCCAAATAAAGGATCATTTTCCTTCAAGAGAGTATCGAGGGACATCCCTACTATCCACTTCTCCAAGGTACTTATTTGTAAGAAGTCTAGCCCACAGTTGATCTTGACAGATACACCAACGCCAGTATAATTTAGCAGCCAACACTTGGCCATTCATTGTTGCTAACCTAGACCAAGCCCCCCTTCTTTCTTCAGTCGACAAACAGATTCCCACTTTACTAAACTCCACTTAGAGGCCAACAAACTGCCACTCCAAAGGAATTGATGTGATAGAGCATCAAATTCCTTAATAAATTATGAAGGAGCGACTTGCACAAAACCCATGTAAATAGGGAGGGCCTGAATCATAAACTGGAGAAGAGTAACCCTACCCACAGTGGAAATTCACGGATGAGTCCAATGATTAATCCTACTTCGCAACTTATCCAACAACTCCTACCAGTAGCCCCTAAGCTATCTACCAATAGTCAAAGGAATTCCAAGATAAATCAAAGGAAGTGATCCAATTTGGAATCTCAAAATATTTTCAATTCGTCTCTGAATAGGCTCAGGGGTATTAAAGAAATAGATAGAAGACTTGTGCTCATTGACTTTTTGTCCTGAAATGGCTGAGTATCCAAAGTCTATCTCAAAGTCTTCGCCTCTTGGATTCGAACAACCCCCATTAAATTTGTATCATCCACAAACTGCAAGCAGGATTAAGTAGGCAAACCATTGCCCCAACTCCAACCTTGAATCAAACCTTGGGACACCCGAGACTTGATGAATCTTCCTAGGCCTTTAGCCATAATGATGAACAAAGAGGAAGATAAAGGATCCCCCTGTCGAAGACCCTTGAAAGTCCCAAATAGCTCAAAAGGCTCCCCATTGATGATGACATAAAATAAGGAAGAAGTAACACAACTCATCACCCAACTAACCCATTCACTGAAGAAGCCAAAAGAATTGAGAACCTTACGCAAGAATTGCCACCTAACCCTGTCATAAGCCTTAGCCATATCCAATTTAATGGACATAGATTTTTCCTTAGACTTAGCCATAAAAGGAGTAACTTCAAAATCAATCATGACACCATTCAAAAAAATTCTACCAGCAATGAAGCCACCTTGTTCTTCTAAAATCAACAAAGGGAGCCAAGACTTAAGCCTCTCAATAATCAATTTAGTAATAATTTTATAAACCACATTGCATAGAGAAATGGGCCTAAAAAGGTCCAGTCAATCAGCTCCTTTTTTTGGAATAAGAACCAAAAAATTAGAGTTCAAGGCCTGCAACATCTGCTTATTGAGTTGAGACTCTCATAGTACTTCTAAAATATCAGATTTAACAATCTCCCAAAATTCCTGGAAGAATTTGGCTAGGAACCCATCAAGACAAGGGGGCCTTCCCTTTATGCAACCCAAAAACCACTTCCTCCAATTCAAACAAAGAGATAGGCCGAAGAAGGGCCTAATTCATTGCATTAGTGACTAAGGAGGGAATACAATCCAAAATCAAATTTTCTCCATTACCCATATAACTTGTATCTTCAGAGAACAAAACATAATAGAATTGAGTAGCCTCTCAGGATATCTCCCTCTGAGATGTGAGCTGAATACCATCCGAGTTAACCAAAGAGGAAATATAACACCCTTTCCTTCATGCTTTGACTGAATTATGAAAGAAAGCAGTATTCATGTCCCCTCTTGAAGCTAATCTATTCGAGCCTTTTGTTTCCAATAGATTTCTTCCCGAAGCTCCCATTCCTCTAAAACTTTCACTATTTAAGACTCTACTCTACATAAATCCCTTGTTAACCCATTATCCCTAATGCAGTGAGTAATCTCATCCAAACAAGCTTGAGATTTCCACTTATTCACTTAAACACTACCAAAACATTGCCTATTCCATCGTTAGAGCTTATATTGAACAAATTGCAACTTCTTAACAAAAGAGTACATAGCAATGCCATAGGTTGGGCTCCCCTGTTGCCACCACTGCCCTATAAACTCATGAAGTGAGGAATCACAAAGCCACATGAGTTGGAATTTAAATGAAGGATTCTTGGGACCAGAAAATAAAGTGGCTGAAAATTTAATGGGCCAATGATCTGACCCTCTCCAATCAAGAATCTCAGAGTTAGTAGTCCACATGTCCCCAATCCAAAAATAGGATACAATAAATCTATCTAGCCGCTCAGAAATAGTCTCCTCCCCACATCTTCTATTATTCCAAGTATAAATACCATTAGATGGTTTCACATCAAATAAATTGAATAACTATAAATGCCTCTAAAGAAGAGCAGAAGAGGGATCTAACCTCACAATTCCCCCTCTCTTTTCCTCCAAGTTCAACACAACATTAAAGTCACCAGCTAAAATCCAAGAGAGAAAAGGAACAAGAGACCACCCATACCTTAGATGAGACCAAAGACTTGATTTACCAAAGAGATCTACAAGAGCATAAACATTAGTAATCAAAACAATTTCACCAAAGTCCAAAGAGGAGGCCACTAGAGATATAGAGGAATGACTAGCCGTCCACCATAGTGGAGCAATCTTCCTCGGGTTCCAAAAACAAGCTAGCCCTCTTGAGCTACCAGAAGCCCCAATGCAATGACATTGACCAGACCTCTAGATACCAGGAGCATATTGTAACATCCCATCCATTGGTAACTTAGTTTCCTGAATGCAGACAATATCCAAAGAATGAGCCACAATCAAATCATGAATAGCCTTTTGTTGAGGGATGCAATTCAAACCCCTAACATTCCATGAGAGGAAAATCACTAAAGAGGTTGGGAGAAATGAGCCTCAATGGGCTGCACTGACCTAGATTCCACCAACATCTCCCTAGTTAATTTAACTTTTTCTTGATCCTTCTTACGACCAGCCTTAGAATATTTCTCTGGTGGCCCTCCTTTAAGGGATTTTTGTTGTAGCTCTAGCACAAGAGGTGAACTCAAGCCTTGACTAGAACTCAAAGCCTCCTTTGCCAAGTATGCCAAAACTATATCATCATCTGCCTCCTTAGAGACCTTTGGCACCAAAGGAACAATGTCTCTAGAAGGCACCTAAGGGACCTACTTCTCATCCTCCAACAAAATGTCAATGACATTCCCCTGCTCCTGCTCACCATCCATACCCAAACCAAAATCCCCCAACTGCATATCCACAAGAATCCCCTCTTTCATAGACAAATACTGCAGAGCATCAAAATGATTGAAACCCTCCTTCGTCTACCTATCTCAAAAATTTCTTGTTTTGACCTCTCCCCTTATTACGAGGTTTAACAAGCATAAAACTATCCTTACCTGAATCAACATCCAACGTAGGGCCTTTTCCTTTATCCACTTGTGGAGCAAGGGAAGAGGAGGAGACGTTACCAGTTGAGGATTTATTAACCTGAAGGCACCTCCTTTGAAGGTGACCATACTCATGGAAAATATGCCAACGAAAAGGAAAAGTATCAAAATCCAACGGTTGAATCCAAGAAGAAGATCCCATACAAATTTCCATCGAGTTTGGAAAAGGATTTTTCATATCAATCTCCACACAAATTCGAGCATAGGTAATAATTTTTCTATCCAAAGTTTGTTGGGCTATACCAAATAGCTTACCAAGCAAAAGAGCTATACGTTGCAAAACATCATTATTCCAAAACTCCAATGGCAGTCGAGGAAGACACACCCAAATAGGAACCCTTGAAGGGAGCTCTTCAGCCAAATTAAACTCCACATGCCAGGGTTTGATGAATAAACCCACTTGGTTGTAGAAGGACCCCCTTCAAAAACCCTATTCCTATCAGCCATGCAGGAAAACACAACCATTAAATAACTATTTGTAGCCAATATTATTTACATTTCTCCTTCAACTTGCTAAGAGCAACGAATCGACAATTCTAAAGCAATCATAGAAATATGAATGCCCATGAATTTGCATATTAGAGCATGGTTGCTCAGGTATGAGACCTCATCAATAACTGACTCTGGTTGAATGACAAGAACAAGGAAATCAATACTCCTGGCTAAACAACCATTAACTTTCTTCATTTTTGAAGCACTACCCACATAAAACGGCTCCAAAGGCCCTGCATGCATACCTAGGAGGGAACCTCCCTGACGTGAAGCACCTATTAACAATAAACTGGAGGAGGTGCCAACTTCCATCGCCTGCAACCAGCCAAAGACAAACCCTCGAGAAGAAAACCCCCAGCAAAGACTCCCCCCACAAAGCAAAAAGAACCCCCACCCAACATGAACACAACAAAAGAGAATACGGGAGCAGCAAAAGACAAGGCTAGGACTAGCAACTCTAGCCCAAGAAAGAGAAAATCCATGCGTAGAGCATCATCCTTTGTCCTTCTCTCTCACTATTGAATACAGCTACGTAGTAGTTAAATTTTAAGGTACATATTTTACTTCCAATTTTATGAGTCATAGTAAGGTATTAACTCTACTTTCTTCCCTACATAGTTGTGTATGAACATTCATGGTTGACTAATATGGTTTTAATACCCCTTTGGGTGTTCCTCTAAACTAGAGGCCTAGGAATTGTGTTGAACCAACTACTTATGACTATTATGAAGATGTATACTCAAGATATTCGAGTATCCCTACATCTTACAAAAGTTAGTGCTCAAAAATTTAAAAAAAAACATAAGCAAAATAACATGCAATAATTTAGTAAGCTTGCTAGGCTTGAAAATAACTATGAAGAAAAAATTATTATCTTGTCGTCCCAAGCTCACTCTACTATTATAAACAATCAATTTTCTCAATTCCCTATCATTACCTTCGGTCCCATTTACAATAAAATAAACCTCTCTTTGGTTTATTATAAAATAAAGCTATGAAACCCAAGATATTCAACTAGATGCCTAGGTTTTATGGATATGATAACAATCAAGGGGATGCACATATCACTACATTTTTTGAGTTTATGCATAATTTTAGTTTGAATATGAGGACCTATGGATGAGATTATTTGTTAGGTCACTACATGGAAAGGCATATAAATGGTATCAAAGTTTCCTAGAAAGTTCTTTTACTCCTTGGAATGATATTGTGGCTACATTTGAAGATAAATTTATAATGAACATTGACCCTACTATTTTTGTCCAAGGCAACTAATATCAAAATACAAGATAGAGATTCAAGAATATACCTTATTCACTGGTTTGCAATTGTTCTTTACAATGTCCCAAAATATTTTATATGTAACACAACTACTTTCATTTGCATGTTATTTGAGTCCTATGAGGTAGGTTTGAGTTTAGTGCAAGAATATTTTTAAAAAATATGAAGTAGGCCTATGCATGCCTTGATTCCATGGAGAATATGAGGATTGAATACATTGAAAACTTCCTTTCCTCACATGCAATACAAAAAATAGTGTAAGTGTGGCATCAAAATATGTCAATTGTGTTTTTAGGTGATTAGAAGGTGTTGGTGCATGACATGGCAATAATACAAATGATGAAGAAAATATTTGCACCTACCTTCAGCTGGATAATTCCTACGTGGAGATTGTAATGAATAAATGAATGATGATCAACATTATGAGACTGAGGTAAATGTTCATGTTGTTTGTAATAGTCAAATGAACAAATAATATGTATGAACTGGTGAACAGTCAAATGAATCGAATCTTGAGGATGATTATATAGAGTGTATACACGAAAATGATGTAAAGAGTGAACATGAAAGATCTTTCTTGTTTGATATTTTTTCCTCTTTTGTCCCTATTTTTTTAGTTACTAATTATTATTTGTGCAAGAATGACTTAGATGTGTTTGTACTAGATGATAAAATCCAAAGATAAATATTAGTGTAGCCAATTATTTTCAATTTGAAGATATTTCCCTTGAATATTATGAATATAATGATCATATTGAAGCATATGAATGCTCATTTATTTGGTGCAAGAATTTTATTCTTCCTTGTATAGAGTGTGCTTCAAATAGATCACAAGAAGGTTTTGTTACAAAAATGAGCATGGAATAGAAAGTGTGTCATGAGTCTAATTTTAGTAGTACATATGACACAACATATTGTCAAAATGAGTTTGAAACAAAGCGACAATCTGAAGAACATGATTCTTCACATGAAGTGTTTAGTGGTGTTAATTTTTGTGTTGATAATAATAATGATAGTTTTTATTATTGGGTAAAAGTACAAAGTTGTGTCACACTTTTTAAAGAAAATGGCCAACACTAATCCAATTTTTAAACTTGAATCACTAAAAAGTGGCATAGATATTTTGAATTTTGAAATGGTGTAAACTAATAAAATATTTATTTTTTAGTATATTTTATGCTTGTACTTTTTTAAAAAATTAATAAATTATTTGAATATAGTTTTTAGTATATTGACACTATAATTTAGTTGCTGAAAAATGAAGTTACATGAGACATAAATCTTTATATAGTAATTTTTATTTTATTTTCCTTCAATTTTTTTGAGTGTATTTATAACTTGAAACTTTAGTGCATGAATATATTTTTTTCCAGTTTTGATAAATATATATTTATAAATAAATATTAAAATGTGTGTGTATTAAACCATAGTTGTTTCCATTTGATGTCAACTTTCATATTATCTATTTATCTAAAATGGAAAAAAAATATGCCATCTTGATATATATTCTTTTATCTAGTGCATCATGTTTTTTAAGATTTTTTTTAATAAATTTAAACTATTTTCCCTTCACATGGTAATCAACCTAATATTTTGTGTTGATAACCTCCTTTTTGTAAAAATAACAAGAAAAATATAAATAATAATTAAATTATTTAAATATATAGATTTTTGAAAAGTACACTTATGGATCTACAAAAGGGTACTTTTATATTTTTTTTTTAAATGTTATTTATATGAGTAGAAGTTGTTGAAACATCAATTTTTTCAACCTCTCCAAACAAATATAATTGTCTTAATTTCTTTTGAACCCCAAACTGATAAATTATATATGGATTTAGGGTTTTTCACACTTTCTAAATCCAACAATGATGTTTATTTTGCACCAACATACCCCAAATGCAAGTGACCTACAAAAAATATTAACTAAACCCTATATGCAAAACTTACCAAAACAAGCTTTTAAAAACCCTACAAAAACAAAATTAGAAAAGGGACAAGGTCCCACCAAGTGTTCTAAAATGTATATGTAAGATTCAGAATAACATGCAAAGAGATTGAAGCAATATTAAACCCTCTATTTTAAATCAAACATAACCTCAAATCGAGATAAAATATTGACGTAAGATATTTGCACCATGTATCTATCAAGCTCTAAAGATTTTATCTTTTGATGAAGGATTGGGTTGAAATTATAGGTGTTTGGTTGAATATGTCATTAGTGATGATTTAATCTTGAATAGATAGTTGAGATTGATTGAGATGAGAGAACAATCTTCACTAAGAATAGTCAAGAGGGAATTATGACAGCTCCTTGGTGGGTTCTAAAATGGGTGAGGATTATTCTTAGTAATATTCTTGCATGATGGCACTTGATATTAGACGGGGATAGAACTAGGAGCCATCATAACTCTTCTTGGCTATTCTTAGTCAATGAAGATTCTCTACTCATCTCAATCAACCTCAATTGTTCATTTAAGAACAAATCCTCATCATTCACATCCTCAACAAAATATCTATAAATCCAAGCCAATCATTTATCTAAAATATATATGATCTTCATATCTCAATAGGTGCATGATACAAAAATATGCACAAATCCTTGAACAACCACATCTACATCTTGAGAAATAACTTTGACAAAAATGGTTTTGCATTATAAATTGTCTTGCATTTTATTTTGTTTGAACTTTCTTTAGCTTGATTTGAGGTTATGCTTGACTTAGAATAGAAGGTTTGGTATTTTTTTAATCTCTTTGCAAGTTGTTCTAAATATTTCATATACATTTTGGCACACCCAATGGGACCTTGTCCCTTGTCTAGTTTTAATTTTGTGATTTTTTATGGCTTGTTTTGGTAGGTTGTGCATGTAGGTTTTGTTTAGATTTTGTGTAGGTCACATTTCAAAGCACCTTAGATGGGAATGGTGCTCAATGTGATCAATATCATTTACAACTAGATTTCCAATATACTCATTATGATTGTTTTATTTGTTTGTGTTCAAGGGGATCAAGTGTCTCATCATAAGAAGGGGAGGTGGTTGGATGGTGGATAAGATTAGTTTGGGCTTCTTGGTCTTGTTATTTTGTGATAGGGTGGATGGTATTGACTTAAATTCTTTGATCTTGGTTTGGTTGGGAGTAAGTTTGATCATGCAAGATTCTAAATCAAACTTGCTCACCCATTATTGAAATTGGATAAGGGGCAAGGTCCCATGTATAATTAATCAAACTTGCTCAAATTTTGTTTGATTAATGTTTGGTTGGGATAATTAGTGTTTTAATGGAACTTGACATTGGATGGGGATGGTACCCCTACACTAGAGTTCCCTAAAACACAAGTGAATTGCAAAAAATCTATGCAAAACCTTCCAAAAAAAGCTATAAAATTTGCAAAATCAAATTTAGATGACCAAAAAGGTCCCATTGGATGTGCCAAAACATATATGCAAGATTTAGATCATGCAAATATATCGAAGCAATATTAAACCATCTATTCTAAATCGATCATAACCTTATTATGTTAAAGGATTCATGCAAGGATATTAATATGCAATTTAGTTGAGCTTGGAAGAATTTTGTGTGGTTTGTGAGGATGAGGATGTGGTAAGGAGAATAAATTATTCTAGTCTCACTATCTTCTAATTAAGTGTTCAAGTTGACGAATTTTTCCAAAGGAATTTTAATTGATGAGGAAGTTTTTAATTCTCTTTATGGGGAGTGATAGGTTTACACTAAGCCAATTCAAAAAGTCCTAAACATTAAATTTTTAAGTGAAAATAGTTCAAAATTTTGGTCTTTGACATGCGAGCTTGCACACAAGCATTAGTAGTCTCAAAAAAAAAATGTCTGGCATACGATCTCATTGCAATCAAAGAGGATTAGCAACAAAAAAAACACATTCATTATAAAATTAGAAAATAATTATCAAACAACTAAATAGATACGAAAATAGTATTAGGATGTGATGTTAGGTATGACATTGGGAGGTAGTGAGAATTAAGTGGACACTCATGTTAATTTATAAGGTTCCCTATTTTAAATTTGAGTGTTGAGAGAGATCGTGTATAGATTACCTTTCATTCAAAGGCTTCAAGCTCGAAGTGCACATTGAAGGAAAATATGCACATTACCATTGAACCAACATGCTACAAAAGTTGAAGTTCCCAATTCCAAAGGTGACTAAAGAAAATCATTTGATAACAAGATTGTTGACCCTTATTGCATTCCCTTAGGTTAAGTGTACTCTATTTTCATAAGGTGCATATCATTATAAATCAACCTATCTAATAGAAGTTCAATATCATTTGAGGATTAAAGAGAAAGGAGATAATAAGAGGTAGAAATAGCTAGAGAAGGCCAAAACAAGAATAGAAGATCAAGCACAGATTTGAGTTTTTGATTTATGAAAGATCTTAATTAATCTAAATTGTAATTGAATAGTTGAGTCCTAACATGTTACAACTCCTTTGTAATTGATATTTCTAAATCAATAAATTAGTTTTGTGTTGATGTTATTCCAACATGTGATTGTGTTTGAATACTATTTTGTTGTGCATAACTTTTGTTTGGTTGCATATTATTGTGTTAGATACTCCTCAATTGGACCCTCCAACCACATCTACATCAAATGGTATCAAAGCTAGTTTTGTGAAGAGATCATTAGGCAGTATTAGAGAAAGCGCTAAGAAAAAATCATATGACATTTGAGACAAGTTGTGAATCCTAAGATCATGATATGATCTTTATATTCATTAGTATCTAAATTGCACTTTGACATTATGCATCTATAAAATTCACACATAGCTTGCCCCAATACCTAGTTGAAAAGGAGATTGAAAGAGGGTCTTCAAACATTCAGTTGTTGGATAGAAGATTTGTTGGTGTAAGCCTTCCAACAGTACATTGTTAAGCAAGAGATTCATTGGTGGATCATGAGTTAGTTGTGAACAAGCCACCAACTATAAGGTAGTTTACACCAAGGCAACTTGAATTAAAATATTGAAAACTTCTAGAATGGTGGATAGAGATCAAGGTATGCTCTATGTTTCTAAACGAATTGTGAAGATATTTGATATGATGATAATTTCCAAATCAAACTAGATGTTGTCGAAGAAAATAGAAGAGATCATAACCTTAGAGTTGATGAAATTAATAATGAACAATAAGTTGTCCAACTAAATCCAACTGAACATATTGGAGAAGATGATAGAGAATAAAGAATGTCCAAAGCCCATCACTATTATTAGGTTAAAAAGCTAGAGTAGACATGCATAATTATGCCAATAGATTGAATCCTAAATAATTGATTGATTATATAATTGATGTAGAACATTTTGAGAATGAATATATTGATCTTAACAAGGTAAATGTTGCTAAGACTAACTAAAAAGGCCATGTTATTTGGTGGAAATAAATCTAGTTAGGAAGAATAGAAAAGGGAAGCCTAATATTAAAAAAGAGAGAGGATGGTATATAAGTTAAAATCTAAGTTTATTCCTACAAATTATCATTTGGAATTTTTTAAAAAGTTACAAAATTTAAGAACAAGGGATATGACTATAAAGATTATATTAAGAATATTATAGGTTAGCAATAAGAGATGGCCATCGTGAAGATAATTAATAGAAAGTGACAGGATATATAAATTGATTTAGAGGATCCACTCAAGAAGAGTTTAGTATGTTGAATATGCAATTTGTTGATGAGGCATACCAATTTTCCCTATAGGGAAAAGATAAGTTGAGCTAAAGATTGCAAGGTAAACTACACAAACGAGGAAAAGGCAATAGATTCCAAGATGATGATATCAAGGCAAGGGTGGATAATCTTATAATGATGAAGTAGAAACAAAAAAATATCTTGAGAGATAGTAAAGATGGATCTTATCATTATTAGAGGAATAAGGTAGATCTAATTATGAGCCTAATGCTCAAAGATATAAAAGAAGTGGAAGAAAATATAAAAGAAGTGGTGGTCGATCCTTTAGAAGAGGTTTTTTTATATGTAGAGTTCAAGCTCACAAAGCATTTAAATGCACACAATCACATGGAGGATATGGTAGAAAATTTGAGATAATTGCAACCCATGTTGATGAAGAATGGCCACTTAAAAAGGTAAACGTGCCAAAGAAAGCCAAGTTATTGTTGATGAAAAGAAAATTGATGAAGCCTACAAGAAATCAAAATGAACTCATGCAAATAAAACTTTGGTTAGGACAATATGCAAGTTTGGAGGTGAATTTTGTAACATAATCATTAATAGCAGTAGTATTCACAATTTAGTTTTAAGTGAGATGGTTGAAAAAACAAATTTTAAAAGGATAAAGTATCTTAATTCTTATGCAATCTCTTGGTTGCAAAAGAATCATAGAATTCTAGGTGGTAAACATGTCTTTGAGATTTAAAATTAAGATATGACATTGTGCAACGTCATGCCCATAGATATTTATAATATTTTATTGGGGCGACCATGATAATTTGATAGAAAAGCGAGATATGATGGTAGAGAAAACACTAATGGACTGATAAAAGATGGAGTGATATATGTACAAACACCCGTAAAAGAGGAAGGTGAAAGAGTGAATAGTCTTGCGAGAATATTGTTGATCAATGATAAACTTTTAAAAGATATCAAGAGAAAGTTTGTTTGTTGTTCTTCCCAAGTGTATGCAAGTAGGAGAGGCCATAGAGGAAAAGGTGATAATTCATCTAGAGATTTCTAAGTTATTGACATAATGCAATGATATTGTTTTTTATAATCTACCAAATGGGTTATACCCTTAGTGAGAGGCAGAGTCATCATATGGATCTTATTTTTGGAGCAATTTTACCTAACAAAGTAACTCAGAGATTTACACCAATTAAAAGTGCCAAGTTGAATACGCAAGTGGAAAAACTGTTAAACAAATTATTGATAAGAGAAAGTTCAAATCCATGTGCAGTACCAATTATTTTAGTTCCTAAGAGAGGAGGAGAATGGAGAATATGCACAAACTATAGAGCAATAAACAAGATTATATAAGTATAAATTCTTATTGTCAAGGATGAATGAATTTATGGATTATGTGAATGAAGTAGGATACTTTAGCAAGATAGATTTGAAGAGTGGATATCATCAAATCACATCTAGAGAAAAATATATATGGAAAAATACATTTAATTCAAAAGAAGATTTGTATGAGAGGTTGGTTATGTCATTCAAGATGACAAATGCACCTAGTACTTTCTAGGTTGATGTATGAGGTATTGAACCATGCATTGACTAAAACTTTGTTGTATATTTGGATGACATTTTAATTTTCAATAAGAGCAAAGAGAACAATTTGGAACATGTCAAATTAATTAGCCGATAGGCTATATTATGCATGAGGTTTTGGCCTGAAACAAGTCTCATCTAAACTACCATGGTTTCAGGCCAAACTTTAGTGGTTTGGTGGTCAAACAAACCGTCACTGTACTTGCATACTGTGCATTTATTGTGAGATTGAAGCAGTTGTAGGGAGATATAGTCGAAGTCTCTAGTCCATCGTTGGAAGCTGGCTAACTCCAATGAATCTGCAATCACACCTATGGAAATTAATTGAAGTGCAGAATAACCCACCTCCAGCTGGTAATCCACATCCTACCGCTATTTGCATTTATTGTGAGATTTGAATTCTCCAGAAGATTGTAAATATCAACCTCCAGCTGGTAATCCACATCCTACCGCTATCGATCAACCTCCAGCTGCTATCAGCTAAAAATCCTACCCACGACATTAATTTCAATCCTCTTCATTTAATGATGTCGGCAAATATTTGCTAACTGGCTGGCTGATTATCCCTACAAGAAGAATGAACAGGCTTTGAAGGAAACTTACCATTGGAAGCAAAAGTAGACATTTCTCACCAACATTGCAGCAGACTACACAAAGGGTACAAAAATTTGAGGAAACGAATCTAAGCAGAGGGCAGACGAGATCTCAGCAACAGAATCCACGGTAATATGTAGCTTTGTGCAACACATATTCATGCATTTCAATTTTTCTATAGCGAGGTTGTAAATGTAATGCACTGCCATTGGGAAATGAGAGAAACTACTGAAATCATAGAGGAAAGATGAATAAAGCCATACCCCAGCTCGTCGAAGGAAGTTTCAAACATGTGCACACCCCCCTCTGACGAAATTACTCTATCCTTTTTGCTTCTGTGGGTGCCCATACCCTCTGATAGGGAACCCTTACTCATGCCATTTTCACATGCTTTGACAGGCGTTCATAACCCGTACAAGAGCTCCAATTGCATATTTCCTGTAATCATGGTATTCCATGAGACCTTTTCTTGGTATTTTTGTAGTATAGCCTTGTTTTTGTCATGCTCCATCCTCTCTCCAGCCATGGAACCTGCATTATCGGTCAAACAATTGAAGTAATTCTGATCCCCAGTTGCTCTATGAAGCCATGCAGCTACAGGTGACCCATTTGATCTGTTCACCACTTTCAAGCATAATGTCTCTTTACATGAAAAAAAAACCCTAATTGCCAACTGTCCAAACCCCAAATTACCTGTATTTGCATTTTGTATTATCTTCGTGCAATGTCTCCCCACAGGCACACCTATTACCTATTTACAATGCCAAGCGCCAACTGTTGAAACTACCTGACAACTACATTCCTTTCATCGCTTTTCATATTCATAATGCATATTATTGGTTTTGGCTTTAGTGGTAACTCTATGTGAGGCTGTTTAAAATTGATATATTCAGCAACTCACTCGATTTCTACGCTTTTTTTAACCCTCCATTCTCCTTAATTTCTGGTAGCTGAAAAAAAACTCTCCAATCAGCGATTTCCTTAATTCTTATCCAAACACACCCGTGGGAAGATCTTCAATAACTGTTCACTGGCAATGATTTGTTTTGGTGGTGATAATTCCGCTTTTCACGAGACTGTTTGAAATTGATATATTCCATTTCGGCATGAAATTTTATTCAATCTGATTTCGATATTTTATGCAATATATTTTAGATATTTTAATTAATTTAATTTTATTCTTTAAAGATAAATAGATCTTTTATGCAACAAATATTTATTAAGTGAAAAATATTTTTTAATGAGAACAAATTGTTTTCAATTTGAAAGAAAATATATTTTTTATTTCAAATACATAAATTATAGTTTTTTTTTTGGCTAACAAAATTCAGGGATACTAATAAACTATCTATTAGATATTTTACCTAAGGATAAAAGTGAATTCTTTGATGAGTTTAATTTTACCTTTTACCTCTAGTGAATTATTTTCATATATTTAAGTCAATGTTTGTAATGCTCTACTTTGGGTGTCACAGTTGACATCAATTATAATGTACCATTTTGTGTCCTATCATTCTAAACTATTTATATGTATACATATATAGTGTGTATAGTTTGTAATATGTATGTTTTATTCTTAGCATATGTTCTTCTTTTATGTGATAAAGAACGTGGTATTTCACATATACAATATGCCAAAAATCTCAAGTGAATATTCAAATTAATTTCCTTCTTCAGATGCTTCTTCACCTGTGGACTCTCATTTACATTCCCAGCATTCCTTTTTACCTTACTTTTCACAGTCTCTGTGGACGCTTCTTAACCTTACTTGTAACATTCACAAACTTAGTTTGAATTTTATCATAAAAGAGGATTAATTAGGGATATGGTGGCACACCGGTTTCATTTAACCTTAAACAGGGCCAAATATATGGAGTGCAAATTCATTTATAGAAGTGCAATTTAAATTGTAAAATATTGTGTTTTAGATTTAATGAAGTAAAATAGGTACTAGTATATTTTTTTTTTGAAGGTTGAAAAGTGCATTTTATTTATTTTCATCTTTTGTTTTATTTTATTGTACTTGGATATGTTAAGTATATTGTTTTAAGATTTGATTTAGATTGTTTTGACATTTTCATTGATCTTAGTTTTCACTGTATAACATTAAACCTTAATCTTTCAAATCTTCACATGTGCTCAACTTGGTGTCTTAAATATTTGCCCTCTCCAAAAAATCTCATGTTTGTAAATTCGTCAATTCTAACATTTTTTTCTCTTTTGGTTGTTTAATCCATTAATATATATATTTTACATTAATATTATTTAATATTATTTACATTAATTATAGGAATGATTTTTGAATTCATTTATAGTAATATAGTTAATTTTTTTTGTGATATTTATTAGTATTGGCCAATTAAAGTTATCAACGATCAATTGATATTGAACAATTACAGTTAAGTTACTTTTTTTATTATTTAATGTGGTATTCTCTAGTATGGAAAAGTTATAGTTAATGATTTATTTACAATATAATATCCATTAGTATCATATAGTTATCAATTGGATATTTACTTGTTTGTATAGTTATTGCTTGATATTCGATCGGGAATAGTGTTGCACATGTAAAGATTACCAATTTGTAATATATAGTAAATATATAGTAAATTTTATATATAAATAATAAGTTATATGCATAAATGTTTTAAATTTATTTATTTCTAAATTTATTTGAAAACTTATTATAGTGTAGTTTATGTAATATATAAATTATATATACGTATATGTAAATTTCAATAGTATTATTATTTAACTTTTAAATATGTAGATATATAGTTACATTTTAAGAATATTATAATTTAATAAATATAATTGTCTTTTTAAAAATAATATTAGCAATAATTATTATTCATAAGTAGAATTGTAAAAAATGATAAATTACCACTCAAAAAACACATATATTATTGGAGCATAGGGTTAAACACTGACACAAAACATATATTATTGCAGCATAGGTTGTAAGATACAACTCAACATCGTCAATTAAATAGCAATGGATATTATTGACATCTCCAGTAGTTCCAGTGGGCCAATGTTGTCAGCCAATTCGACACCGTCAATCAATGGAAATCAAAACTCTACAAGTCAGATACAAGATTTTGCAAATGACATTACAGTTAGTTGCCTGGACTTGCTACAACAAGCGAAGGCCACTATTCAAAACATGCAAAGTGTCCAAGATTTGGACATTCAGTCAATGGAAGTAACAGTACATGAGTTCCATTCAACTTGTGAGAAGTTGAGTTCATTTTGTACTTTCCTTCGTGAAATGAAAGCGGATGAGTTCTACGGACAAGGTGGCTCTATCTACATTAAAGAAGCGTTCCAAAATTACTTGAACCATCCCTAAGATACATTATCACTATAAATGTGGATATAGTAGTTGATATAACGATATAACTTCAGCTTTTACCAACTTATGGATAGTTGGATATTTTGTAACTCCCTTAAACAAATGTAAGCTCCAATATACTATGAACAAGGCACTTCTCCTCGCAATAAAAAGATCCAATATGTCACCTACTACAATACCATGTAACACATTTTTTGCTTCGAAAATATGTATACATTGTTCTCTCGCTATCATTTTGCATCTTGGTTCTTGACTTTTGCTTTTGTTTTGTATATCTTTACTTGACCCATATGTCAAATTCCAAAAAACAAATGCCATGTTCAATTGCATATAATTAAGAATAGTAGTTTGCATATAATGTGTTGCAAACCTTTCCTCATTTGACTTCAACTACGCATAGTCTAACCATTGTGTTCACTCCAACAAATATATATCGCCAACAAATGCTATATCTCTCCTTCAATAATTGTCTCATTTTTTCACCTACATTCCTTAAAATTTGATCACTTAGTAGAACGATAATATTGTACTCACTTCCATTCTTTTAACATATTTCACATTTCTAGTATACTATATTAACATACATGATAGATGTATCCTCAACCAGAACACAATCCACATAAAATTAGTGCTCTCCAATAATAGGTTAAAACATTTATGAACCAAGTAACTCTCTTTAATCTTATTGTATTCTCATTCGTTGTTTATCCCTTGCTATTAATGCACTACTTTTATACTCATTTGTTAGAAAGCATGTTTCCTCTTATTCCTTTAGCATAGAATGCAGATCTAAACATTTAGAGTGCATCCAATTTAGTTAGATTACTTAATAGCGTGAACTAAATTTTTTACTCACTACACTCTCCCTTTTTGTTTTCCTTACAAGTGCAGCAAGCTAACTTCCAAAGGCCACTATTTTGATATACATACCTATTCAAAATCACATTTACAGGTATTATTCTAAATTTACTTTTACTCTATGTAACTTCTATACACACTTTTATTTAAACTACTACTTGTATGGTCGCATTCAAGAACATTGTTGCTTTCTGAAATATTATCGAATTAGTTAAGTATATTTTGTTGGGTATACAACATATTAATTTCACACTTCACAAAGTATGCTTTTTATACATCATTGAAAGTAAGTAATAGCTTCCAACTACAATTTACTTTTGCAAGGACTAGTTCGCTCTCTTGCCACAATGTTTTCTTTGACTGTGAACGCAATTAAGATGATCCATGATGGAAACGTAGACCTACAACCCCATCTACAAGCAATAGATATTTCAATGTTTGGACATGGGCCTTGATAGGGACAGGGTTGGATTGAGACAATCACAATCTCAATGCTCCGGGTCTCACCTTTGGTAACCCCTTGGTGTCACTTCCTCCACCACTCAACCTATAGGTCCTCTACTATTTAGGCACCCTTGGTTCATTTTCCAACCTTTCTATCAATTCAAATCCATAAACCAAGCCCAAACTTGGTGCTCTTCCTCTCATGCAATTCCTAGCCCTTAATACTCTTAAAGACTAGCTCATCTCCAAATAATCCCTAATCTTGTTGCAGGGGTGTGAAAATCTTCCATGGCTTCAAAAATCATCTGAAAAAGGCTCCTAATCAACCTCCATTCACTAGTTCTCCATCGCTTTCAAGAAAATGCTTTTCTTGGGTTTGAAAGGCTAGTAGCCTTACGCCCCAATTAGGTCACTGAACAGGGGAAAATTGATTTTTCTTCCTAAACCCACCAAGTAACCTGGTTCTTTGCTTAGGAAAAGTGTTTCACATGCCCTCACCTCCAATATTCCTATGGTTTCAAGACTGCTCAAGCCATACGATGTCCAGTCACCCATTTGATCAAGAAGTTAGGGTTTCCTTAGCTTTCTCAGGCTAATTCAAGACTGGTGAAAAGTTATTTATTCAAATGGATTGTTAAAGGCTCTTACTTGTCACCATGTAGAGCCAAGACACTCCCCTAAATCCTCAAAAAATAATTTCTTAAAAAACTTCACTCCCTTGCAAATTATTCATGCTGTCCTCAAGCCTTTCCTAGCCGGGTTCTCACTGTCTCGCCTAGGGTAAGGCCTTTCTCTTGACTCCTGCAACCAAAAAAAAACTTACTCCTACCATATTTACAAGAATGGAGGTAGGGAACATTTCCCAAAAGGCCGTACAAATTGTAGAGTGGGAAGGTGCTCTAAGCTTCCATCTTTCCAAGTTGCTTGATTAAGACCAAAAAACACAGAAATTTAAAGTATTTAGAAATGCCAGCTAAAAACACACGACAAAATAAAAAAGAAAGTCCTTCCAAGATTGTACTAGCCTCACACTACATGCCACACATAGTAAAATAACTGAATCATGCCATTAAAGATCAGTTTCAACACAAAAATATAGAAAAACTGCCTTTCCAATGTTATTTTCTTCAATTTCTGGAAAACACAGTCCGTACAAAACTTGCTAACATTGCACAAAGGTCGAGGCCACCTTTAAATATGCCTCCCAAACCATTTTTCTTCTTGGTTCGAGGCTTATATGACCTAAAAATGCATTTTTGTAAAACCCAATGTGTTTTCAAACACTTAGGCAATTTTTACAATTTATCCAAAATGAAGAGTTAAAACTACTTAACTCTTGTTAACCTCCTTCAAACTAATCAAAACCATCCCTAAGTCACCACTAATGGTCTACATGACCTTATGAGGAAATAGAAGTAACATCTTCCAGATCAACCAAATGCCAAAAGGCACAACAAAACAAAAACTCACTTCCAAAAGCTCCTGATTACCTAGGTGTGCCTCCCGCAGGCCTAAACCAACCAATCGCTATATACTACAACTCTCTGATGGGGTGCATAATCAAAAGGCTACACTTCCAAAACAGTACAACCACCACATAGATTCTGAAGAACTACAAAAGGGCTCTATAGTTAAACTCATTAAATATAGCTGCCCTGTTCTTTGTAATTCAAGGTGAGCCATCATATTTTAGTAATTTGCTACAATATGCAAAATCAAAACTTTTAGATTATCTTTCATGAACTCCATTATTTTACATATCATCCTATTGATAATACTTCTTTATTTTACACTCATAGGTGGATCGTCATATCCGAATTAGAAATTATATGTGGGCCGCAAGATATCATTGGAAAGCCCACCAACCTCTTTGAACAACAAACCCAACAAGTACAAGCCACGCCTATAAGCCTTGATAACAATGTTATAGTACCGCAACCACCTCTCCTGACAAAATATTCCTTGACTAAGGATGCAATCAAGCTGATGAATAATGGTAACCTAAACTTGCAACCCCATCTACAAGCATTAGAAATTGCACCGTTTGGCCATGCACTCAAATTGGTTGATCGATATAGAGTGGATCTCTCCGATGGGGTACATAAGCAGAAGGCAACACTTCCAACAAAGTACAACCAATGCATAGCTTCTAAAGAACTCCAGAAAGGATCTATACTCAAATTGATAGGATACAGTTGCCCTGTTCTTTGCAATTCAAGGTGAGCCACGCTATTTGCATGCATATCTACAAAATTCACAACTACCAATTTGTAGCCTAGCATTTTTATCAGCTCTACCACATTTAATTGTACTCAAAATACTGACTCGTTTAATCTTTATAGGTGGATAGTCATCTCCAAATTAGAAATCACATGTTTGCAACATGACATCATTGGTCAACCTGCCTACCTGTTTGAAGAGCAAGTCCAGAAAGTAACTTCTACAAACTCAACTACTCCATCTACAAGCATGAGTAACATTCCTATGGTGACAAAGCCACCTACTCAAAGGGCACTGTTTGGGTTAGCCTCTTCCCTACAAAAGAAAGACTCCCCATCCAATATTACGCCCATTAGAAATTTGAATCCATTTCAGACAAGGTGGCTTATAAAGGGTCGTGTTACCATGAAAAAATAGATGCACCACTTCAACACACAGAAGGGACAAGGGCAGGTCTTCTCTTTTGATATTGTTGATTGTGAGTGCACTGAAATACGAATAACATGCTTTAATGAAGTTGCAAACCTTCATTACATGAATGTACATTTTGGAGAAGTATATACAATATCTGGTGGGACTATTAAGTCAGCTAATAGGTTGTACAACAAACTGAATAGCCAGCTTGAAATTCTTTTAGTCGAGGAATCCAAAATTTCTCACTCAGAAGATGACCTTGCAATTCCCAAACATAAGTTCTCCTTCACACCCTTTAAGGACATTTTAGAATTGAACAATAATATCCTTGTTGATGTTATTGGAATAGTCATATGTGTGGACCCAAGCTCAACCATAAGGAGGAGGGATGGGACTGAAGTTCTTCGAAGGAGCATCAAATTGATAGATACCTCTTCATCTACCATTAATATTACTTTATGGGGTCCAACAACTAAAAAGGAAGGCAAGGAACTGCAGGAGAGCTATCACTTAAAACATGTGTCTGTACTTGCAATAAAAAATGGTCGTGTCACTGAGTATAATGGCAAGGTCATAAGCACGTTGGCAAGCACCCACCTATTTGTAAACCCAAGAATAGAGGAGGCCGAACAACTCAAATCATGGTTTGAACAGAATGGGGCTAATGTCACTCCATTGAATACACAACCATTGGATGCACCTCTCGTGCTTATGAGGAAATCAATTGCTGATATTGAAGAGAAAACTACCAGTGTGAAAAAAACTTTCCAATGCACTCTAAAAGCATCAGTGCAATACATAAAAACAAATTCATTATGCTATCCATCTTGCCCCCTTGACTTAGATGGAAGACAATGTAAAAAGAAAGTTGTCCAGAATGATGATCAAACATGGTATTGTTCCAAGTGCAAAGCTACTACTCCTAAATGTACCTATAGATACATACTCCAGCTAAAGCTCGCAGATCATACAGGAATATTATGGGCTGTTGCTTTTGAAGAACCAGCTACCAAACTCCTTGGAATCTCTGCAGATAATTTATACATGCTACAATTCAATTCTGGAACAGAAATTGAAGCTGAAACCATAGTGAAAGGAGTGTTATTCAAGCAATTTATCTTCACAATCACAAATTCCTATGATTCAAGTGTTGCTCAAGGACGGTCAAATCAACAATCACAAAGGTCGACAAGCTAGATTTTGTTGCAGAGAATTTGCTCATGTTGAGTGAAATCACTACTATGTCTCATATTGCTAGTGTTTAGATGTACCTCAAGCACTCATATAATGTATATGAAATTTTGTAACACCTTATATAGTATACTTTCTAGAATTTTCATTCCATACATGGAATTTCAAAATCACATGTATATTGAATATATTGATGTTATAAAAAATATGAAAATACTGTGATATGTTTCTTCTACCAAATTACTCATGTATATAGCATACCAATTGTATCTCAACAACTTTTCACAGAATATAGTGATCGAAGAACTCATCAAAATTAATGTTTACCTTCTTCAATTTTGTATGTATTTGTAATTGTTCATTTGATAATTATAGTTCATATTTCCTTTACAGATGGCGACCTCTACCCCTAAAAGCATACAATCCCGTAAAAGAACTCATAACTACTACATGCAACATAAAGAAGAAATCAACATTCGCCGTCATTTCGAATGCATAGGAAAACAAGCAATAGAAGCCAATACACCACCTTCCTTTCAATCAAACCAACACAACATTGACCCATACGAATGTGTATCCCAAAATGAACACACTTTCAACATAGGTTTGTCAGCATGCACACATGAAACAATCCACACACGGAAAAATCAATCCACAAGCTTACCGCATTCTGAACAAAACTTTATAGACGCTTCAAAAAGATTTCGTTCAAAACTAGATAAACTATCCAACTTACCAACTTGCACAATTTTCCATGAATGCTACCCAGGAATCCGTACCAACACAACACAAACCGGTCCAGTTTGTTTTAGATGCTTCCGTGAGACAGGTAGACATCGTTTCTCAGCAACTAATTTAATGGACCCAGGAGTACAGCCGTACGAGCTACGAACACTAACACAAGTCGAAGAAATGTTAATAGCACGAGTCAATCCAATAATACAAGTAACACATGCTCGTGGAGGCCAATACAAATATAGTGGCCACACAATTTGTTTCCCACAGGACATCAACACCATAGCAAAATACTTGCCACATAAAATAGAAAACTTGGATGTGTTGGTGGTTCGAAGAACCAATACAAGAGGTGACCATTATGACTGCTATGTAAGTAGGCATCGTGTGTGGGCTGCACTGAAATATAAAATCACAAATGACCCATATTACAAAGATGTCGAGGTGGATTTTGCATCCCTTCAGGAGCTCCCTGATACAAATACAAACATTTCCACTATGCTTCATAACATTAATGCTGACGATCACAATATTGTTGCTCCAATTAGTGCTTCCAAATTTAACGCAGACTCACCCGACACTGAATTCACTTGCTCCTCATCCTTCATGGCTAGGCTACCAAATAAACGTCGTGAACTAGAAATCATAAAAGAAACATTGCAAGTTAGAGATCACAATCACACCATTATAGATTGGCCAACACTTGAGTCATCACCAGTTAATGAATACAATACTGAAGGACTTCTAGACATGGCTTTTCCTTCTTTGTTTCCCAATGGCAATGCATTACATTTACAACCTCGCTATAGACAAATTGAAATGCATGAATATGTGTTGCACCTAATGAGGTTCCATGATAATAGATTTGGAAGGCACCCAAGGTTTAGATATTTTGTCTTGAATCTATTGATGCGTCACCGAAGCCAAGGTGTTGCCTCCATTTTTGTCAAGAAAAATGCTGAGGACTGCATACCAACTACCATAGACAGCCTTCGCCTCCATATACAAACATTTCCTGACACTAAACTAGCCGAACAACTGATGCATTACGGATCATCCCTTAGAGGGACACAAGCATATTGGAATAAGTCTCGTGGTGAATTGTCAAACATGATCAACCAAATAGGCTCCCCAACACTATTCTTCACCTTAAGTGCTGCAGACACCAAATGGCCTGATTTACATCAACTATTTACAAAGGGGGCAACCCAAACATCACTAAACAATAAAGATCGCATAGATAACATTGTTATGAACCCACATACCACATCCTTATACTTGCATCAAAGATTCACAGCGTTTCGTGAAGAAGTCTTAGAGAAACTATATTGCGCAACAAACTACTGGTATAGATATGAGTGGCAACATCGAGGGTCTGCACATGTACATGGCTTCCTTTGGATTGAGGGTGCACCAAACATGGACACTCTTAACTGGAGCAATCATACAGATGTAGACATAGCAAAATCATTCTTTGATAGATATGTCAGTGCTTGGAATCCTCAAAATCTGGGAGATAGAAGCAACACATTCCATCGATCTTCGCAAGACGATCCATGCTTACTAACAACACCCAAAATATTTGATACAAACACACTTACTGACTATGAAGAGTTACTTAACCGTGTCCAAAGACATACCAAGTGTTCTGAATCAACCTACCTTCGCAAGAAAGGGAACAACATGGAGTGTCGCTATAGTGCACCCTGGCCTGAATGTACCAACTCTTCATTGTGCAGTGACGAAGCTGGGAAAAAAACCTATTGCCCTGCACGTAATGATGATAGATTGAATATACATAGTCCAACAATGCTTTCCATATGGAGGGCCAATATGGATTGTCAGCCCGTGCTTTCAAAAACACTAGTTCTAAAGTACATTGCAAAATATGCCGCAAAGGCAGAAAGAAAATCTGAGAGCTGCCTTGATATGTTGACACGCATATGTCAAAAGCAAGCACCCCAAGACAAGGCACTTGCAGCATACCGAAAATTCATGTCCGAAATTATTGTTGATCGTGATATAGGTGCACAAGAAACGTGCCATATGTTACAAAAGTTGCCCCTTGTTGTTTGTAATCGTGATTTTATGGTGCTTAATGTTGGTAGAAAAGTTTTCAACCGAATCCAAACAAACCGAAACGAAAATGCATTGGAGCTGACCTACATCCATAAATATACACAACGTCCTCTTGAAATGGATAAAGTAACACTACTTGAATCTGCACGAACATTCTCATTCTCATCAAGTCGCAAAGAGTACAAGTGGAAAGAAAGGAAACATAAGGCAATTATCAGTGTCTTCCCTCGATTTACTGCTATTCCAAAGGAGGATTCAAAACATTTGAAACATTTTGTTGGAGTGAACTACTTCTTTACAAGCACTTTCGCAACATTGAAGCAGACATTGGTATCGAGAAAGAGAAAATTGTTGCAAATTGGAAGGAGATGAATTTACACAAATACTTGTGTGTGGCATGTTGACCGTATAGTTGATGAACAAGTAAGTCAAGAAGAGGAAGAGGAGCCAAAAGATCAAAACAATATAGGCAATACAATTCAATTGAATGAATGGGAGTTCTTATCACAATTGGGTCTTGGTACTAGCGGGAATTTTAATTCCCTCGATATGCTTGGAAGACGTGACTTTGACACTTGCCACAAGTGGAATGCCTGTACAATACCTCAACCGTTACATGAAACTATAGAGCATTTCATATGCACAAACAAGGTGGACCAACATGACAACCCAACACCCTTTGAGTTTAGCGACCTCCCATATCCACTCTCTCCCAAACAACAACTCGCTTTGACACTTGTTTTGGACCACTACAATTCTTGTGAAATAGAAAAAGCATTGTACATGATCATACAAGGCACGACAGGAACATGGAAATCCTATCTTATTCATTGCATTAAACACTCCCTTTCCAATTTAGTGCCACAAGAACATAGCCCTCTCCTTGTTGTTGCTCCTACAGGAATCGCAACATTCAACATACATGCCTCAACTATACATTCTGCCTTGAAGATTCCAATCAAAGAAATGCATCCATTGAAGGGTCAGTCACTTGCAATGTTCCAACATAGCATGAGACACATAAAATACCTCCTAGTTGATGAGCTAAGCTTTCTAGGCCCAAAATTATTCTTAAAAATTGATACTAGGCTACGCGAGGCTTTCCCCCACCAACAACACTTATGCTTTGGTGGAAGATCTATCATTCTTGTAGGTGACTTTGCACAGCTACCTCCTGTAATGGACAAACCTATATATGTCGCCCACACAGATGCGAAAGCCCTTTGGGAACAATTCACTATTGTTATCACACTAGAAAAAATATTTCGACAACATGGAGACACACAAGCTCAAATTGACTTTCGAAGAACTCTACAAAACATCCGTAATGCAGAACCGAATGAACAAGATTGGGAGCTACTAATGCGTCGCACAAACAAAGAGTTATCACACAAAGAAAACAAGTCTTTCGACCTAGCAATGCACCTATTCCCGACCAATGACTTGGTTGGAACACACAACAAAAAAATGATACAGCTATTAAATCTTCCTATTGCACTTAGTATTGCAATAAAAACAACCCTACCATCAAAGATCGACAATGATGCTGACAAGCTTCCCCATGAACTCCTACTCTGTAAAGGCCAACGCATCATGCTAACTACAAACCTATGGACTCAAGCAGGCCTTGTAAATGGTTCTCTTGGACAAGTTGTAGATATTGTATACACGGAAAGCTCCAAACCACCAGATTTACCATTATATGTGGTAGTAAAATTTGATACTTACAATGGCCCACCTTGGAGCATCCATGCCCCAAAAACTATTCCTATATCACCCATATCACTAGGTGCTCAGAGGCAATTACCACTTTGCAGTGCATGGGCGATTACAATACATAAATCCCAAGGAATGACAATCGAAAGAGCAACAATCGATATAGGCAAAAAAGAAAGACAAGGATTAACTTTTACAGCTATATCTAGAGTTAAATCAATACACGGACTTAGGATCGACCCACCATTTACCTTTGATCGATACTCAAGAATGAAGAATAATCCATTCACAATTATCAGGAAAAAAGAAGAGCTCCGACTACGTCTTCTCTCTTTATGATGAGTACAGGTACACATACATTAACACCCCAGTCCCTCAAGAAAGCTATATTTGTTTTTTTTTATCTTCACCTTACCATATTGATATACATAGAAACTATTATTTCTATACTTACCAAGCATTTGCAATCACATGCAGGTGGATGTTCTAGCTTCGTATACTCCTACAAATGGTTGCTCCAAGCTGGCGCATTTGCAATCACATGCAAGTGGATGTTCTAGCTTTGTATACTCCTACAACTGGTTGCTCCAAGCTGGCGAATCCTCCCAAAGTATTGGTCATTTTTAAGACATACAGAGACTGTATCACATTCAATACAATATTGAGCCACTTCCCATCCCTCCATGAAAATACAACAAACCCCTTTGCATACAATCCATACTACCAAATTGATCCATATCAAGAACATGAACCAAAGCATATTTCAAGCAATACCATGCAAAATCAACATCAAGAATCCAAACATCCAATAAACCATATACATATACCACCTACTCTTCCATCCACCCATGAGATGCTCACTCCTAAATGTACATGTAGTTGTTCCACAAAAAAGAAGAGTCAACATTTGGGAGACTGTAGAGTCCTTATGATAAAGCCACTATCAATGCTACCACACTTCATACCTTCAACCATGATTCACACATCATCCCATCCACCAAAAAAAATAAAGGGACAAATAAATAAAAAAATTGGACAAATAATATGCAAATGGATACCATAAAATACAACACAAAAACATCCCTACCAATCTCCATCAGTAAAAGAAACTATGGGGAAAAAATCAAGAAGGGAAGCTCTTCCATCAAATAAAGTCCAATAGTGCACAAGAAAGCTTTAGTAAAAGAAACTATGGGGAAAAAATCAAGAAGGGAAGCACTTCCATCAAACAAAGTCCAATGGTGCACAGAAAAGCTTCAATAGCAACCAAAAAAGACATATGCACACATTTTGGCCCAAACAAATCACCAAATCCACCTACCATTGCTTGCCTCCCAAGTTTGGAAAAAGAAAATCCAAACCATCAACCGTTAATGTACACCATCATAAGTTGGGACATCCATGATATCCAAATCTCAGAATAACCATGCGTTGACAACAACACTTTATCATAAGGACTCTTATGGCTCCCTAATCGAGATGTCTACATCTCAATGAGATTGCAAAAAAACAACAACAGCTACATGTGGCAAAAGAGGTACACGCATCTTACTCCATCCACAATAGATCCAACACTCCATCCACCTTATCCAAATTAAATCAATTCATCCATGTACCACCTACCAAATCCATGTTTACCCATCACCCCCCACATTCTGAATCCTCCTAATCTTGATTGACATTCGATCTACACCTTACACCTGCTTATGGTAAATTTCTTGATATGGATCATAATCATTCACTGCACCACCATTATACAAGTATTCTCCAGATACCCACACGCACTCCAAATAACACCCCCAGCCATCCTTTCCATACCTTGCATTTCCATTGACCAATCCGTTTATTCCATGCACCCAACACTACATTCCATGTACACTCCTACAACAACAGCACTATTGAAGCAAACATCATGCAATATATCCATCTATTCAAAAAAAAAATGTAATGATTCGTGTTCTCAATCTATTACTAAGATTCAAACATTGTATAATCACATTGTATATTTACCTACTACTATCTTCTAATGTCAAACATTGTTACCTTTGCTAATGATAATTTGCATGTCTCTCCCCTTCTTACTTCTCTATATTTTTCTATCGGCGTAACCCTTGCACCCCCTCCGGTGCAAGTGCTAGTATTACTAAAAAGGGAATGTGAAAAAAGTAGATTTATGAATAAATGATTTATACTTTCAGACCTTGTTATTTTTGTGATGGACTTATGATGGATCTAGAGAAAGTTGGAAATTATTGAATAGCCTACACTTGTGAGTATTTCTAAAGTTAGATCTTTTATAGTTTAGTAAAAAAAAAAAAAAATCAAAAATTTTAGTAAGATATGTGCACCAATTATTAATACTATGTGGGGAGATAAGAATAGAATCAAGTGGACCAATGCAACTAATACAAATTATTCTGTTCAAAAGAAAATTAATTGAAATTGTATTAACTTTGTCAAATTTTGACACATTATTTGAAGTTTGATTGTGATGCAAGTGGGGCCGCAAATAGAATTTTTTTAAGCCAAGAAGGAAAACCTATTAATACTTTAGTGAGAAATTAAATGTTGTAAAAAAAGAAATTATTTTGTTTATGATTGAGAATTCTATGCAATTGTATAAGCTTTGAAGAAACAGAAAAATTATTCATTATCAAAGGAAGTTGTTTTGTATACTAATCACCAAGCAATGCAATATCTAATCAATCAGAGTAAGTTAAATTCAAAACATGTCAAATGGATTGAGTTTTTATAGAGTTATTGATTTGTTTTAAAACATAAATGCGGTTGTAGAGGGGGACCAACCACACTAAGGCTCTAGGTTGGACAAGTGTTTCAGCTCAAGGATAGAGAATGAAGATCACTCTCAAGTGCTTTTGTCACTCTACTAACCCGGGAATTTGAATGGGGGTAAACAAGCAAGCTTTTGGAACCTGAAATGTACCTCAGACAACTCTCTGCCAGAGGATAGTAGCACAATACGTTGGCGTCTCACGGGGGCGTTGGTGTTCGTATGGCCAGAAAGTGCAAAAGTATAGTAAAAGGTACAAAAACCTACTAACGTCTTAGCAAATGAAGTTTAAAGTGTAACTAAAATGATAATAGACAAAATAAGAAAAATAACTAGAAAAGTGATGTAGAAGATGACAAAAGCAAGGGTGATGAGGATTAACTCATGAGGAATCCAGTTCGCCAACAAGCTCCACACAAATGCATACCTACACACAGCCAAGAGAGGAAAAATGTTGGGGTTGTATAGGGGTTTGTCGCAATCAAACGCCTGCTTTGGTGTTTCCACCTCCACGGATAGCCAAATAGATAGAGATAGAAATATGCTAAAAAAAATGATGCTAGAATGGAAATGGAACCGAATACTACAAGAGACACTAAGCTACTCAAATCCAACAACAAAGTAATACAAAAGTGTTACCACCCTCGACCAAAGGCACTCAAGGCCAATGAGAGAGGAATGCCATCCACAATAATGGTAGAGTCAACGCCACAACAACGTCAAAACTAGTCTCACTAGACACCAAGCTGCAGCTTTTGTGGTAGATGTGTGGGATGTTGTGATTGTTGGAAATGCGAACCTAGTGGTGCCACAAGTAGCTCAAATGTATGAAGACGATCAAATTGGTGTGTAGAAGTGTGAAGGAGATCAAGAATTGCTAAAGAGATGAAGTGAAAATGAAAGATAGCCATTTGAAGGCCAATTAGGAGGGAAAGAGTTGTTCAAAGGTCGGCAGGAAGGCATAGCGGCATTATTTTGTGTTGCCAATGGAGAACATAATGCCTCTACAGATTCTAGAGGCAGGAATCATGTCAAGATGGCAGTGCGCCACACAAACGCCTGCACATCGTGTGTGCATCCCTGATAGAGATTCCCCCATTGACACTAAAAACAAGCACCAAGTGGATGGGGTACAAAATGAGGACATGGAATTACTTGGTCGGATTTGATTTTTCTAAGGTGGAGGGTGTAGAAGGAGAATTTTCAATAGGGGTGCAAATTCACTACTATACATTTTACCCCCACTTTAGTGAACATGAGTGTCAATGAGTGTTTGGTAAAGTAGATTGAAAGAGTTTAGAAACATATACCTGAACCGTCAACGAAGCAAACAGCAATCTGAAAAACTCAAAAGCACGGGGCAAGAAAATAACTCCACAGGTACTCTCTCCTGAGGAGGTTTGAACAAAGTGCACTGAAGGCCTGCAGATCAACAATGGAAAAATCTCCTAGGATGCAAGTGCTTCACAAGTCCTTGGACCCGCAAAGAAGGCACCCTCAGGTACTCTCTCTTGAAGGTACTCTCTCTTGAAGGAAGTCCAATGTGAGGGACTCCACACAATCAAATTGGAAAGCAGCCTCACAAGCACACCTGCAAAGAAACATGTTAATCTGCAAACAAAACATGTTAGAAAACAAAAGGTAGCCATGTAGGCAGTCAAGAGTTGAAGGAGAGGCTTTCAAAGGGATCCCTCAGGAACCCTTCAAAAGAAAAGAGGTCCACTCAAGGGACTCGCTATTTGAAAGTGATAAGAGTATTTTTTGCAAATCAATTCAACATCGAGGAATCCTTTTGAAAGATGCTCACTTCAAGGAATTTGAAAGGAAGGTCCCCTCGCAAGGGGAAGGTCAGAACTTCGCCTACAATAGAATGTGCTACCTCCTCAGAGGAAAGTTTTTCAAAATATCTTTTTACAAACCCATGATAAAGGAAAAGTATTTCGCTAGGGGTCCTTGTTGAGGAATGCGATTTTTGAAAAATATTTTCAAAAAAAGATTCGTTGGCCACCAAATGCATTTTTTGAAAATCAAAGCAACATGATAGCCCCCCCTAGGATGGTGTGTGCCGAACACAAACACACATGACAATGTAAGGAGAGAAAAGCAAGAATGAAAAAGTGATGTTGTGGCTTGCAGAACATAACGAGATGTAACTGTGGTAATGTTGTCGCACACACGAGAGACAACACATGAGCACCACAACATCACAAAGCAAGCAAGAGAGATAAGTGAGCAAAAATGCAAGAAGAGACAATAACATCACGATCAAGGGATAGGGGCGATCTGATATTTCAAGGTCAGAGTTGTTCATAAATATATATAAATAGATATAATAGTATATAAATGAACTGTCATCAACCCCCTACTATATCAGACCATGTGAAGAAAGGCAAGTGAAGACAAAATAAAAATAAAAAATTGGGTCAACATGGAAGGGAGGACTAAATGCCCCCAACAGTTTGCATTGTCCCCAATTGTTGAAAATCAATACACAACAAAGGAAGAATGATGTAACAAATAGAAGAAGTTTTACAACACATAAACACTCCTATATCCAAGCACCTACAAAGGTGACAAGGGTCATCCAAGAACATATAACGCAAGCACAGGGGAACACAAACACACACACAATCTACTCTACAGATAAAGAAGAGGCACCCCCTAGTCCTCATCAACCAAAAGGTCATCGTTCTCCCAATCTAGATCATCATAAGGGGAGGGAAAACAAGCCTACAAGGGAAAAATATCAAGGGGGGAACCCTCTGACCCTCTTGCAACAAGAGCCAAGGAAGAAGGCCACTTGAAGTTTTCTCTGCTCAGTTTTTGTGGGGTGAACATCAACAATTTCGCAAATATCGTTGATAGGGCTGGGACCTCGTCCACAAAATTAAACATGCACTTCATAGAAGTGCCATGTGTTAATAAGCGAGGGAGGCGGTGCCCAAGATTCACTACTAGGCTCACCGAAGAACTCAGGAATAGTGACAAACTTCGAGGACACCGGGGCTTCCTCCAACACTAGGACGACACAAGCCAATGCAAAACCACCCTCCAAAAAAGGTGAACCCCTCTTTCGACCCCCATTGCTAGCAGGGTTGTCCTCCATCTTCTACTTCATTGGAGGATGCAAGATCCCCATAGACAAAGCAAAAGGCACAAAGGAAGAGGAGAAAACCGCAGCGGACACCAACGAGATATTTGGCATATCCACGGGTTTTGAGAACGGCGGAATGTCCGGAAGGGACATTAGAAGGGGTGGCTCAATTGAAGGAGCAATAAACACCTACACCCTCTTTAGGTGAGGATCGTTTACGCTCGCTGAAGGAGACAAAAGCATAACTGAAGCTGAAGGAACTGAAGCAGAGAGGACGAGAGAGGACAATGCAGAAGGTGTCGAGGCAAGAACTGTCAAGTCCTCTTCCATCTTCCATAGGGCGGCTTGTTAATATCCAAAGCCTTTCTCTAATGCTTGTGCACATGCACAAAGCGGTTTTTGTGACTTCGAGAGCTAGAGGCTAGAGGCTGAAACGGGATGGAAGACTCCTGCTCGACCATCAGAGTATCCATCACGGTTGTTTCCGACGAAGGGAGGGACTCCTGGATGGGAACAAGAAAGAGAGGTTGAGAGGATGATGGAATGATAGTGGGGGGGGGGAGCCAGCTTTAACGCCTCGGTGGTAGGCCTCTTCTCATTCACTACCTTAGAGGTAGGAGCAGTAGGAGGTTGTGGAGGCTATGGAGGCTGTGGAGGCTGAGACATAGAGTACTCCCCACGGGAACCTTTCCCCTTACCATACCGAACGGGATGAGGCACTGTGGGTAAGACAGGAAGTTCAAACATCAGACGCTTGGGCTTTCGCCAAGTAGGCACCATTGGGTTCTCCAATAGGCACCTAGGAGTAGAAGATGATGGTGCCATAACAAGGCTAGAGAAAGCGGCAGGTGAGACGACAGAAGAAGATGAAGAAGAAGGGCCCTAGGCACGCTTCTCTTCTTCCCTCTTTCAAGCTAAGGTGGCTTCGCGCTCCGCCTTGAGGCAAGCTCTATGTGAAATGGCACAGGGAGAAGGAGGGTATCTCATTTTAGGCGTTATGCCCCCACTCTTGTACTTCACATAGGTTTGATACAAAAGGTCCATCCTAGGAGGAAGCGAACCAATGAGCGCAAGCCAAAAGTGATCCAATGAGTACCCCCATGCGTAATTAGCGGTTTATAGCTGATGTCATAGACTACATGCACTGTACCCTCATGGGAAAACTTCACACTTCTGAACTACTGAGGGAACTACATTCATAGTGACCAATCAAGGGATACCTAGTTTCACTCTGAAGAGCTCAAACATCAGGATGATGTCAAAAATTGCATTTACGGATCTAGGTCCAACTAAAACTAACAAGGTGATGCAATCAATGGGAGGGACGGAAAGCCCATCATGTGTACAAATAACGCTCCTAGATTCGTCATACCCATCTTTGTGTAAGAAATTAATCAGCATAATCTCCTCAGTAATGATTCATGTGGGGATGTATAAGGGAGATGGTTCTCTGTTGTAATTCATCGGCAAGTCATGCGAGGTGAAAGTTATGGCAGGGGATCCACTTGCAGGTTACACAGATGGGATAGGTAGATGTAAAAAGGAGGCCATTATGTGTACTAGACAGAACTTTCACAAGAGTCCCCAAGGGTTTCGTGATTAGATGGTGACCCACTTAAGGTTTCGTTCCAAGATGCTTATGGAACCTTCCAGCTACACCACTAAGGGTCATAGGGTGGGTTGCAAGGCCAAGCGCCTCACAACACTCACCCACAACACTCCTAGGATAAAAGGAAAGGGTCTTTCAACACTACTAAACGAAACCAAAATGGTTCACGTCAGGTTCACCAAAATGTAGAGGGGGACCAACCACACCAAGGCTCTAGATCAAAGAGAGTCGAGAGTGGAAGGTTGCCCTGATCTACCTCAAGTTGGACAAGTGTTTTAGCTCAAGGATAGAGAATGAAGAGCACTCTCAAGTGCTTATGTCACTCTACTAACCTGGGAATTTGAATTGAGCTAAACAAGCAAGCTTCTGGAACCTGAATTGTACCTCGAACAGCTCTCTGCTAGAGGACAATAGTGTGGGTCAAGGACAACAGCACAACACACTGGCATCTCATAGGGGTGTTGGCATCCATACAACCCGAAAGTGCAAAACTATAATAAAGGTACAAAAACCTACTAACGGCTTAGCAAATGAAATTTAAAGTGCTAACTAAAAATGAGAACAGACAAAATAAGCAAAATAACTAGAAATGTGATGTAGAAGATGACAAAAGAAAGGGTGATGAGGATTAAGTCACAGGGAATCCATTTTGCTAGCAAGCTCCACACAAACGTGTACCTACACGTAGCCAAGAGAGGAAAAATGATGGGGTTGTATAGGGGTTTGTCACAATCAAACCTTCGCTTTGGTGTTTCCACCTCCACAGACAGCCACATAGATAGAGAGATAGAAATATGCTAAAGAAAATGATGCTAGAATGGAAATGGAACCGAATACTACGAAAGACACTAAGCTACTTAAATCCAACAACAAAGTAATACAAAAGTGTTACCACCCTCGACCAAAGACACTCAAGGCCAATGAGAGGAATGAAAGCCCACAACAATGGTAGAGTCAACATAGCCACAACAATGCCGAAAGCAATCTCACGAAACACCAAGCTGCAACTTTTATGGTAGATGTGTGGGTTGTTGTGATTGTTGGAAATGTGAAGCTAGTGGTGCCACAAGTAGCTCAAATGTGTGAAGATGATCAAATTGGTGTGTAGAAGCGTGAAGGAGATCAAGAATTGCTAAAAAGATGAAGTGAAAATGAAAGATAGCCATTTGAAGGCCAATTAGGAGGGAAAGAGTCATTCAAAGGTCGACAGGCAGGCGCAAGGGTGTTACGTTTCATCGCTAATGAAGAATGTAATGCCTCTGCAAATTCTATAGGCGGGAATCTTGTCAAGACAGCACTGTGTTGTGTAGACGTCGGCACGTCGTGCGCATGTCCCCGATAGAGATTCCCCCACCAACACTAAAAACAAGTGCCAAGTGGATGGGGTACAAAATCAGGACATGGAATTACTTGGTCAAATTTGATTGTTCTAAGGTGGAGGGTGTAGAAGGGGAATTTGCAAGAGGGGTGCAAATTCGCTCCTATACAATGACAAATCCAATAGAGTAGTTGATGCACATTTAGTAGAAGACAACTTATTTTTAGAAATGAGAATAGAAATTACCGATTTTGATGAGATGAAGACTATGTGTTGGTTGAAAATTTTGTATACCTTGAGGATATGCAAAATTGTGGTTTCAGCCACAGTGTGTGAAATAAACTCTCCTAGTTTGAAAGGGAAGGCTCCCCCTTTTCTAGTAACTTAGACTAATATGGGTGAGACAACAACCTTTCCTCTTTCTTCGGGAAGGATTATATTCTTTTCTCCTTACAAAAAAGTGACAATAACCTTTAAGAAAACTATTATAGCAGCTTGAAATGAATTTGAGAGAGGAAATGAAGTTTCCTGAAAGCACAAAGACTTCTATCACCTCCTCCGGGATAGGAAAACAATCTCCAAGCACAAAGTCTTGAGTATTTGAAATCCTATCTACCCTTTTAGAATGATAATCTAAGAATAAAGTACAATATATACCAGCTCAAAGTCTGAAAATACGGTGCACTTATGAATCACTTTATATGGAAATCACTATAAGCACAAAGACTTGTAACTCTTTCCAACTCCTAATCACTAATCAAACTAATTCAATATTTCAAACTTGTAGCACAAAGTCTACAAGAAATCATATCAAAATCTTTTCACAACAGCTCCACAATATCACAAGAAAAACTCAGAATAATGCACCACTATGACATAAGAACACAATAATAACATGCAATAAGATTCAACACAAAGTTTGAAATCTCATATGCCTTCTTTGTATTGATTGGAAATCAAGTTTACATACACAAAGCACAAAGTCTCTTTGTTGTAAATGTCTGCAAAGTTTTCTCTATTGCTAAAAAGATGAAAATTACAAAAGACCCCCTCAAGTATTTATAGGAGAGAAGCCTTGAGAAAAAGGTGGAAGGATTCCAACAAACTTAAGAAATTCTCTCAACTACTAACTAACTGCAGTTGACTTATTCAACATTACAAGTCCTATTGTAATTTGACTCGTAATGTTATTACATGCAATTACAAGCTACAACTTTGCAAGTGATATGATCACATGCAATTACATTTTTCCATTTTACATGTAATTTGTCAAAACTAAATTACAAATACATAATTGAAACTATTTTAAGTGTCTGAAGACACGACTTGAACTACATCATCCTTGATTGGATCTTCATGTTGTTGTTTGGAAAACATTCTTACATCTTTGTCTTGAAAGCATTCTATGCTCAATCATGTCACTTATTCAACTCCTTGTGTGGCTTCGTCATGTTGTTTTTTCTTTGTATCATTCTCCAGCCTTGGAATTTGTTTGAAAAATAAGGTCCATGCCTTCCATTATTGATTTAGTAAGTCATGTGTGCAAACAGGACTAACAAGAATGAGACAAAGGGGCTGCAAAAGTGAGGCCAAAGCTCAATTTCGGGTTTTGGAGAAAGCATTACATGTGTGGAAAAACAAGAACATTGACTTGCAATTGTGAAGAATGAACATGCAACTTCATAGATGTATGGGAAAATACAAGTTTTGCACTTGTGATTGGATCCTAAAGACTCATTTTCAAGTGTTTTTGAGTGCATTTTGGACCAATTTCGGGTTTTGGAAGGCTGACAGCAAGTGAACTTATAACAAATAACTTTAAAAACACCCCTTACTTGCAAGTCGGGTCTTGAGACCCCCATTGCAAGTGACAAACAAATTTTAAAAACTTAACTTGTAATTTGGGTCTTGAGACCCCCATTACAAGTTACAAACAAAACATAATGACCTTAACTTGTAATTCGAGTCTTGAGACCCCCATTACAAGTTACAAGTTATAAAAAAAGACTATAGTGCTTTCACTTGCATTTCGAGTTTTAAGACCCCCAATGCAAGTAAAATGAAAATAATAAAAAGACTAAAGGTGCTCTTTCACTTGTAAATCAGGTCTCAAGACCCCCATTGCAAGTGACATATTATCAAAAAGTAATTTTAAAACCATTCACTTGCAGGTCGGGGTTGAAGGCCCCCATTACAAGTTACAAGTTATAAAAAGTGATTTAAAAAGCACTTTCACTTGCAAGTCAAGTCTCAAGACCCCCATTGCAAGTAAACAACAAAACATAAAAAGTGACTTAAAAACTTCATAAAGTGAAATCGGGTCTTGGGGACTTGATTGCAAGTGAATGTATCACTTGCATTTTAGAACTTGAGACCCCCATACTTGCAGTGATGCCTCTGAAACCCGAAATTGACCAAAAACATGAGACAAATGACTCAAAATTTCATGAAAATGGACAAGAGTGAATGAAAAATGTTGGCCAAAAGGACTATAGACCCAAAACTTAAAATGCCCAACCTTTGTACCTCGTAATATGTGCCTTGAGGCCTAAAAATGTCAAAATTTTGATGGGTTATCTCTAATTTTTGCTTGTCAAGAATCAGGGACAACACTATGTATGAGAATTATGTTAATTTTGTTGTGCAATGAATTGCATGTAAGGTGTCAGTAAGTGTAGTAGGTACAACTATGTTAGAGTAATTAATTCAAAATGATTTGTTATTTAGAAGTAATCATTCCTAAGAGTTTTAGGAAAAAGAATTTGATCAAGGAAAAATAGTGGTAGATTGGTAAGACATGCTTTGGCAAGTGAAAATCACTATTGACCTAAATTATATGTGGATGTAAACAAATTTGTGCAAAACTATAGAATTTGTCAAATTAAGAAAAAATAGTAATCAAAATATGGGTTTATATTAGTCACTATCTCTACAAAAGAGAGCTTAGAATGATGTTAGCATGAATTTTGTGTTTAAGATTGTTAAGAACTCAACGAGGAGTTGATTCCATTTGGTATTAATGATAGATTTTTTAAAATAGTTAGTTTTATTGCTTGCAAGAAATTTAATGGTGCTATGCATATAGTTGATCTATTTTTTAAAGAAACTGTGAGATAACATGCATTTTCTAAAGAGCACTATATCAAATAGGGATGCAAGATTTTCATTTTTTAGAACAATGTGCAAGAAGATTAATATAATGTTGAATTTAAATTTAGCATATTACTCACAAACTAATGGATACATATTGAGATATAAGTTGCAAATAGAAGTTTGGGTAACATATTGAGATATTTGACAAATCAAAAGATTAGTTCAAATTTAGCATTACCACAAGCTTAAGTTTTCATGTAATAATTCAATAAACAAGAGTACAAAGAAAACACATTTGAGATTGTCTATGAATGGAATGTGAGAAATGTTTCAAAGTTAAGATATTTTGCCACAAGTCATAATAAGAGCATTATGGTAGAAGATCATGTAAAGAATATGAAGAACCTACATAAAGAGGAAAGAGTTCAATTGAAAAGAAAAGAAAAAAATCTGAAGTATAAGAAGGATGCAGATATAAAGAGGAGACATAAGGAACATGAATTATGAGATGAAGTATTGATATATTTAAGAAAGGAGAGATTTTCCACTAGAACATTTAATAAATTGAAAATGAAGAAGTTTGATCCTAATAAAATCATTAAAAGTTCAATCCAACAAATGGATATAAAGTGGAGTTACTAAAAGACCTTGATCACTAGTATTTAACATTGTAGATCTATATAAGTATTATGAAGGACAATAAACTATGTTCCACTGAGTTTCCTGACACAGAGAGGTGGGGACAGGTTTCGGGGACGGGGGAACACGGGGCCTAAGCTTGGGGACGTCAGGGGGATGGCGGGGGTACAATGGCGGGGGGTGGCAAAGGAGCGGTGCTGAAATACATATAGTACTTGAAAAATTAGTTATAAAAGATGTATAACTGTAGAAGCCTAAGGAATAAGTAAAGTTTCAACACATTGCAATTATTGCATTGAACTAGTAGTAGTTTTTAAATTTTTAAATTAAATTTTAATAGTGGACATTGAAAATTAAAATATAGGCATTGGAATGAGAACTAAAAGTTCAAAATTTCATAACCATGATTCATAATTACAATCAACAACATACAAACTTCAAACTTCAAAAACAAAATAGTAAATACTAGATAGTAATACTAATGGCTAATGTCCTGATGCCTCTAATCATCCCCAAGCTACATGTCAATCTCCTCATCACTGGAACTACTGGACCCCACATGCTGCCCTCTTCCTCTTGCAAGAATGAAGAAGGTCCTTTTGGCTTGTTCTCTCCTAAGCTTGCTTCTAACTTCATAAGTCTCCTTGCAAGTTGTAGCTCAAAGCCTCAAACTCAGACTTTCACTTCACTCTTCCTCTTCAAGTTCAGACTATAGCAATGAATTTGTGAATAAGATTGAGACAATATGTCTCTTATAACTTTTTTGAAAGGCCTTGTAGGTTGGGTTGACTTAGGGTTAGGGTTAACCCTTTGAAGTGACCTTTTTCCTTTTGTTTTTTAAAAAATCATCAAAATGAACACTGCACCACAAGAGTCTTTTGTGAGTTTCCTAAGGTGAGGGACGTTTGGGAGTCTCAAAGACGTCCCAAAGTCCCCTTTTGGAGTTTCTCAGGAAGAAACGTCTAGGAAATGTTCCCCTTTTAAGGAAACGGATGGGAAACAGTGGAGGAAACTTGGAGGTGATGAGGGGACGGCGGGAGGACATTTCCCAGGCGTCCCCACATCTTAGGGACGCCTTCGTCTTGGAAACCCCTGGTTTTTTAGGGGGGACGTATCCCCATGGAACACTAGCAATAAATGAAAAACATAGTAGAGACAAAGTGGAGAAAGTCAACTCTAAGAATGCAAATAGAAATAAATGAAGTAATACTAGACAATAGAATTAGAAGAATCACTAGAAATATGAAGCATGAAGAATATTTGGTAAAGTCGAAAGAAAGACCTATTGAGGAGTCCACATGGCTATCTTCAACTAAGATTAACCATTTTGGTTTCCCTCCAATTAACCCCAAGTGAAGGACTCGCTTCTCAATTACCTAAACTATATATGCAATGGCATCACAAGCCCACAAGCAAATCATGTATAAACAAAAAATATTTTCTTTTAACGTTTGTTTATTTTGTATATGTTTTCAATCTTTCCTAGTTGTTTTCTAATGAGGTGTGGCAAGTTTATGGCACAACATCTCACCGAATTTGTATTTGTTTGTCCAAGCTCAATATCTTGTCACCACAAGCAGCCATTTGTATTTCATGCCAATGTTCTTCTCACTTGCATATTTTGAGTTGTGGTCAAGAACACTAGTCTTGCAAGTTTACATCCAAATTTCATGAAAATTTGATCACCACATCTATGTTTCTCATCTCGAGGACCTGAACCAGATCATGCATTATATAATAGAACCTTGTTTTGGACTTGCAATAAACTTTTGAATCTCACACCAATTTCTAAGGTTCCCTTATTTTGAATGAGTCCTAAGAGGGGTCATGTACAAAATGTTACTGTTGAACCAACATGCTACAAAAGGTGAAGCGCCCTATCCTAAAGCTGACTGCAGATCAAATCATTTAATATTGGGATCATTGATCGTTATTGCATTTCCCTAGGTCAATGTACTATGTTTCGAAAGGCACATATCATTCTACAACCACCTAGATAAATGAAGTACAATATCATTTGAGGAGAGAAGAGCAGAGACAGAAAGAGGCAAAAATAGAATATCAGCCATAGATTTGAGCGTTTAGATTCTAAAAGATCTTGATCTAAATTGTATTCAAATGGTTGAGGCCCAGCATGTTACATGCTTATAGAAGGTCCTTTGTAATTGATGTGTATGATTTGACTGCATTGCTATACTAGGTGGAGGATAGCCTAATCTATATCCACCCAAGGCGTATCCCTATATCCTCCCCCCCCCCAGGTGGGGTTTGCGGGGCTCTGTCATGTAATAACATTCAGATACCAATAAACTTCATGGTTTCAATTGTTAATCAATCCTGTAACAGCCTAAAAAATTAATCTATATTAATTATACACAAGATAGTTGTAAAGCTGATTAACATTAGAATGGAAATACTCAATGTTCATAACAACCTTCCTATTTGTGATGTGATTAAATGATACAAACATTCCTAAGAATATTTTATGATAATTCTATAGAAAAGAACTCAAACTTGCCTTGTCATATACCTGCTCACCCGCACATACATTATTAAGCATGAGACTTTACAATTCTAAGAAGCAAGGACATTAAGAGTTGCAAGCAGAGGCCTAGGAGCAAATGCGATACTAGGTCAAGGTAAGAAGATGTTTAGGCGACCTACCTGTAGCCTTGATTCTTTTTATGTTAATTATTATTATGATATTATCCAATAATGCATTTCAGTATTGAGAAGTATATTCCTATTGAAAAGACCATATCTATCTTTATTTTTGTCCCTCGTATTTTTGGCCAAAGAATCAGATTTATTTTCCCATAAGTGAAAATAAAGCAATCCAAATCCCTGCATATTTCTTTTATGTTAGAAGAAAACTTCATCTTTATTTGAACAAAATTTAAAATATTTTTGGCAATCATGTGAAATAATACAATATTTGTGTGTATACAAAATTACAAAAACAGCTTCATGTATATGGTTGAATGATTCAATTAAGATAATTATATCAAGGATATGAAAAAAAAATGCCAGTGGTCAGGATGAAAGTGCAAGAGAATCAAAGAGAGAATATATTATGCCTGAAAGAATTCTCAGAAAAATTGAATTGATCTTACAACCGATGCAAGGAATCCCCTAAAACATCAACGTGCATGTATAATAAAGACTTCAAACAGTCCTTACTGTTGTTGTTCATAAATTTGCATGTATGCCTCAGAGAGTGCAACCATCTGAGGTAGAGTCTCAGCAACATGGAGATCCTGCATTTCGTACCTGTAGGAAAACAACATTGGAATCCAGCAATCAATGTTTGTACAATGAGTACATTTGAATTTAGTCATCGAGAAGTTAGAGCTTTTATTGCAAAGAGTTGGAGACATCAAGCAGGCTGTGTCCCCATTGTTTACATACCAAACAAAAGCAACACTAAATACAAGATCAGTTGACACGGATACACACTTACCAGCCTTCTTCTGACTTTCTCTGTACAAACACTCGGTAAGAACCTTCACCAGGCTTCCCATCATGAACAGTATTTGCAATAAGGTCATACTTAGACCGCAATTTTTCGTTGCTTTTTGGGGCAGGCAAAGGAATATAATCCTTCAATTCAAGATTCTTTACAGGAAAGTTCACTGGGCAAAACAAAATGCATCATATAAATCTGTTATCTAGCACCCTAAAGAACAGCATATATTAATATATCATAAGTTTCAAGATATTCACCAAGAGTAGGGTTCTTTTCCACAAAAAAATTGTTCTTTGTAAATCGTCGCATATGTAAGATCAGATATTGTGGCAGCCTGGTGACCCGATATCTCATCCTGGCAATTTGGGGACGGACTACTTCAGTAACAGATTCACCATCAAATTTTTTTAGTATGTTGAAAAGAGGAACCTGATACATAGCAATGACCCATTACAAATTAGTTTTAAACATACAATGTACCTAGGCCTGGAATACTAAATATAGTGTGATTCTCAAAGGTAACATGCTATACATTTTCTATCATGCATTTTACAGTATGGTTTTGCCAAAATATACAACCTTCAAAAATCAGAAAAAAATTAGAGCACCTTAAACATGGAAGGCTTGAAATGGCAGAGCCAAATGTATTTTCTATCCAACCAGAAGATTTGAAAAAGATTGGATTCCTACCATATATATTTTCTGATCATGGGTAATTAGCCTATTCCAATTTTTCACCTTGGGCTGGAAACCACTTATAGAGCAGTGAAGACTACAACAAGGATGGCCAAAGGCCCAAATGTCTAAGCATGCTTTGTACCTTGGTCTCACTATAAACAGCAGAGACATCCGACAATTTTGACCAACTGTTTTAGCAGTGCCAGACAAGCAAAGCTCATGCTATAAAGATGTAAGGAGATCAGAAATGAAAGCATAGACCAATTCTAGGTGGACATGGCATGTCACTGCTAAAACCAGTGGAAAGAACCTTGGATTCCTACTATGTATGTTGTATAAACAAGAAGATGAGCTTGTTTATATGCTAGCTAGCTTTGATATGACAAATGAAGACTACACTCAAATTGCATGTAGATGAATAGGAGGAAGATATTCATAAAGATTGCTTGCATCTCACACCCTTGCAGTGTAGACAAAGTTTGTGAGCTTCAAACATGAATTATATTGGATAGGATCAAACTTTTGCTTATCCCACATACCTGATTTCTTTTAATGTAAATAATTGGAGAACTGTTTCATCATTATGAATCACAATAAGCACCAGATTGTTGCTAACATCTGTTATAATCAATTGGAATTAATTGGGGACGCTGTGCCTGCCCTCTTGTTAAGGACAGTATATATCCTACCATAATCCATATAATATCAGCATTGTCCTTGTGACTGTTTATGTAAAATGCTACAAAAAGTGATAGATTCCCTGTATTTCTTGTTGGGTGCTTTTTTCTTGCATTCCTCCCTCATCAACAGCATAGCATATCTTATACTTGGACTACTGAAATACTTGCTTTTACTTGGCATGCATCTACTTATTGCAGTTAGTGCTGCTCACCTCCAGGATGAATTGTCTTCCACTGCTGTAGAAATGTACACTTTTGTTTTCTTCTTGATCTGTAAATATTCTTTTCTTGGTCTTCTAGATTTCTCTGCTCAGAGGGTATGGGGTCTTCCAATAGTGCTCCTCCTCCTATAACTAAGATGTTTCCACTGGCTCTTTTCATCCCTCGAGGAAAGAATTTTTGCATTGCACTTTCAAAATCATCATGTATATAGTACAGCCCAAAACCTCTATATGTTATCCAATCGTCACTGCAGCAACACGATAAAGTTCCTAGGATAGGAATTCCATTTGAAGAGGTGAAATGCTCACTCTGAAGCATAATCACAATACGCTTCACAAGTGGCTTGTGTAGTCCTTGCTATGACTTTATTCTCCTTGAAATCTAGCAAATTCAACACTTTGCCAAGTTATTGCCAATTTGTTTTCTAAGTGCCAAACTACTTCCTAGCTTCTCAAGTTGTTCTTGAGTCCAAGCTGCATGACCTTGCCAATACCCTACTGAGTGAATTTGCAATAAAATGATAAACATCATTTTAACATAGAATGTTGAATAGTTCAACTGTATTATTTGCCAAGCTCACCAACATTTTGTAGAGTATTTTCCAAACAAGAGCCATGCTCTTACGCTGACTTTTCCAAGTTGGGTAACTTTTTTCTAAAGGTTTTCGAAAAGGGCTTTGGTATGCAAACTTATGCATCTTTACCCCAATCCTGAAAGCTTCAAGGTGGGAATTGCATAGAACTGAAAATATTTTGTACCAGTTGAGGTTATTATAAACCAAGAGGATATTTTTACTGTTGTGTTGTCTTAAAAAACAGACAAGATGCTACTTCAAGTTCTAATGAACTCCATGGTCTTAAAAAAGTGCAGGCCTATCCATGAAGCTTCCTATCCTGTTTTGGAATCCATAGAGAATCTTCCTGTTGATGTTGAACAGCTTCGAGCCTCATCCTTCCAGCCACGACTTTGAAGGAATAAATTCAATATAGCCTATCAACTATTTAATTTATTCAAGTCGATATTCATGTGAAGAGGCGCTTCACTTACAAATACAAACAAAAGATTAATTATAGTCTAAGTTGCCAGTTCGGGTTCGGGTTCATGGGTTCAGTTCACCGGTTCGGCTAAATTTTTTGGGGGGTGGGTTCGGTTTGCTTTGGGTTCGTTAGTAAAAAAACATTATATATATATATATATATATTATTTTTAAGAATTTTAAATAATATATTTAATATTTTAAAATTTAATATAATAATTATTAATATTTATAAACCTTGTACAATATTAATAAATATTATAATAAAATTATTATGAAAGTTAATAATATTAAATTATTAATTTTAAAATTTAATTTACATAATTATCAATTTTTATTATTAAGAATAATTATTACTAATATTAGCAATTTATTTAATTTATCTATTCTTTAATAGTTAATAGTTTAACGGCAATATCCAAGATCTGCCGCCGCTACCTTTGTTGTGTAGCTATGAGGTGACCACGAAGACGGGCCGACACAAGACATTGATGCCACCATTACTGTTAACCACGCAGATTATAGTGTAGTACTCGAGCGCCACCGCGTATAGAATGATCTTATCCACCTAGTGCTGCTCGGTCCATGACCACACCACGCTACAGGGAAAGAGAGCCTAGCGAATATGAAGATCAATACCCGAACTGAAGTCACGATTTTCTATGTGCATTGTGAGAGCCAAACCCCCTGCAGACTAAACCAGGATCCGAACCCCCCAGCGAACCGAACCGGAACCTGTGCCTAGGATGGACGAACCCGGTAACATAGATTATTGTTAATAATTAATTATGGCCGACTTTGCTTGATCGCCACCCTTGGAGAAATATCGATTCACTTTTGGAGGCCGACATCATTGCTTTGAGGAGACACGATTCTTTGTTGAAGGCCAACTTGAAGGGATGCGATCTATCCCTCTCTCTTGTATATATTGGAGTTGATCATTTGTCATTTGGCATTCATTTTCAATTA
>VDFB02112698.1:0-33859 GCA_007258455.2 Sequoia sempervirens
TTTGTTGTTTGACAATGTTTTTTAAGTTTGCTCATTCCCATCACAATTTAAATTTAGTTCACCATGCCTACACCTTTCTTTCACCATGTTTATATCATATTTATAAGTTGAAGTACCATATATTTAGATACATTTAACATTTGGGAGAGATATATTCTTACAATTTACCTAATCATTAATAAATTATATATTATATTACTAATTTATTTAAATCATTTAAGTTATAATTTTTATTTTATTTATAGTCTTTAGTCAAATATATATATATACACACACCATAGAAACGAAACTCACCAGGACTCGCTTGGACTCAACAAGTCCTGAGTCGAGTCACCCCAACCGAGTCTAGGAGGCTCAAACTTGAAATCGACCGAGTCCAGACGAGTCCTAGCGAGACTCGTCGAGTCTCTTAGACTCGCCAGACTCGCCAAGTCTGGGCAAGTCCCGTCAGGCAGACTCATGCTGCCCCCAAACCCCCACAACGGGCACTGCCACCAAACCCTCGCGAGGGGTGCTACCCCTCAACCCCCACAAAGAGCACTACCCCTCAACCCCATTGGGGCAATTGCCTTCAAACTTGAGATTATGGCTGCTGCATCATCCAGAACCTATCTTAGACACATTCATAGGAAGGATGCAGGCTCCTTTGTGCCATAGACTTCTAGTTATTGTTTTGAATCTTTTGATATTTTATATTTGTTTGGAACATTTGATGTCATGGATTTAATATTCCATGAGTTTTGTATACATTTGAGTCTTTGACTATATATCTAAGTGTGCTATTTCTTTCAACAGCTCAGCTACAATTTGTGTTTAACTTTATACTTATGTCATCGATGTATACTTGTGTTAGTGACGAGGGCCTTGATTGGGTTGAACAGGCAGATAGAGAAGTTGAGGCTGTACCCATGGCAAAGGAGGAGGCTAAAGCATGAGTAGACACAGTCACAAGCAGAGACAATGGTTGCAACTGTTACATCATCCAAGACCCACCTTAGACACCTTTGTAGGATGGATGTAGGCTCCTCTAAGTGTGTTATTTCCTTCAACAGCTCAACTACAATTTGCATTTATACATATGTGATCAATGTATACTTGTGTATGTGATCAAATTAGCATCTATTTGATGATGTTATTGTGTCTTTAAGGTTTATTTAATAAAGGGTGCATGAAACAAGTTTTAAATCCTTAAAAATCTCTAAATTTCTTGCGTTTTTCATTTTGTCGAGTCTGCACTGACCCCCAAGTTCCAAGTCGAGTCACGCTCACCGAGTCTGAGTCTGGTTACTATGATATACACAATTGAGTAACATTAAATCTTTATACATGGTTAAAATATATGTATTTGCGACTTTTATATTTTTTGTACAGATAAACCCAACTCGGGAAAAAAATTGCTATATCTGCATTCTAAACCCCCATACTCGAACCCAAACCAGTAAGTTAGCTTGGATCTTGTGTGGACATTGACTTTCCCTTTAAAGTTGTGAGTTCATACCAGTGTTACAAGACTCACCCAAACTCTGCAAGTACTCATGAGTCTCAAGGCGAGTGAGCCTAGGCAAGTCCGGCAAACTCGAGGGCTAAGTACTTGCCAAACTCGCCAGACCCGCCGGGTCTGGGCAAGTCTCAATCCCCAGACTTAGCCATTTTAATTAAATTTTTAAAAAAATTACAATTTTTTTAATTAAATGGTGTGAGCCATGAAGGCCTGTGTGGTTTTGAAGGTCTTCATTTGGGCTTGGTGACACGCCCAAGGCATTGCCACTCGACCCCACTGAAGGCATTGCCCCTTGACCCACTGGGGGCGCTACCCCCAGACCCCCGCGAGGGGTGCTACCCCTCAACCCCGTTGGGGTGTTTCCCCCAAACCCTCATCAAACTACAGGTCTAAGCATGTAATAGGCCAATGATGAATCATGATCATAAAACCTACAAAATACATATCCCCTGTTGCAAATCTATGCATCTTTCACAGTCAAAGCCATAATCAAGGATTATCTTGTTTCATACATTAGACAACAAAACATGTAGTCTTGAAGGCTTCAATAAAAATTTAATAATAAATTCCTCACTTGAACATACACACCAATCATTGAGACACAAGCAAATATCATGGCTACATCATCATCTAGGACCTATCTTAGACACTAGCACATGACTTGTCATGATGTTGGTATGAGTAATGCAAGCTCTTTTGAATGATAGACTTATATTTTTAGTTTTGATATTTGATTTGATGCCTTGGATTTCATATTCCATGAGTTTTGTATACATTTGACAATATTTATACATCTAAATGTGTTGTTAATGAAGCTAAAATTTGCGTTTATAGTCATGTGATCGATGTATGTTTGTGTATGGGATCATAGTAATTAATGTTTCATGATGTTATTGTGTCTTTAAGGTTTATTTATTAAAAGGTGCATGAAACAAGTTTTAAATCCTTAAAAATCTCCGAATTTCTTGGGTTTTTCTATTTGCCGAGTCTGCACCGAGTCTAGGCTCCGAGTCCGAGTCCGAGTCCGAGTCAAAAAATCGGCTTGCCGAGTCCGAGGCGAGTCAGAGTCTTGTAACACTGGTTCATACAGATGTTCATGATCAACTGCTGTTTTGCCAGCATAGAAACATGATTGTGAAGAATTTGAATATCTTGGTTTCAACTATCTGATGGATAAAATTCATAGTTTCTAGCAGAAATAAGATAATACAGTGCTAACAGCAGAAGCTTCTGTTGGGATTTTTGAACCCTGTCAATGTGATCCTGAGGTACTGGGCCCGCCCTTGATGTGCATTAATTTTGAAACAAGTCAGCTTGTAGTGGAAAAGGATATTCCATACTTCAGATAAATGAAAATAACTCATACTTACAGAGTCATAAAGACCTTCTATGCAAATGAAAGCTGTATTTCTGTTCTAGGCTTTAATATCTCTAACCATCATGTTATTAGGCTGTCTGGTGTCATCAAAAATTAGAGCATTCTGTTCCCTCCATGCATACCATAACGTAAAACCAAGAGTGAGACAATCATCCACTTTAAAAAATTTATCTCATTATGCAACCGCATCCAATTGGATAGGGATTTCCAATTTAGTAATCCAGCTGAGATGTGGCTCAGCGTAGTAAAGTAATACCACCAATACATTCTAGACTGCTTTGGCTAACAAATAGAAGAACTAGAAGCATGATTTCCACTTGAGAAAGAGTCTAATTTCCTGAATGTTATATAATTGCAAAATTTCTGACCCTTTACTTAATGTTTAAAATTTAATGGTAATCACCTATAGAATGAATCCTTGAGCTTGCAGTACTGGCTACAGTTAGTCTGGCACTCCAGTATTGAAAAGGTACCCATTCCAGCAATTTTCCCAGAAAAAAAAATGTCCACACCCAACCTGCTGTGTAAAATGTTTAGCAAGGAGCTCCATACCTCAGTAGATGTTAGTTGTTGGTTTTGATAGCTGTAGTTTCCGAGTGGCCTTGAGAATGTTCTCACTACCTGAGGAATTGCATTTTCCACTGATTATTATATTCCACGATGACTTGCAATTTCATCTAAGGCCCCATGCAGCATCTATGGCCAAAGCATTGCTGAAGAGATATATATTCCTGATATTGAGCCCTCCATTTTTCGTTATACATACTTGAGACCATGATACAAGAGAATGTTTGAAACGACCCTCCATACCTTTCCAGATAAAATTTCCTTGAATAGTAATGATCTGTACACTATTGTAACTAAGCCCTCTGTGGGGAGTATCAGTTTAATTCATCATCTTAGCATTTAGTCTGGGTGAATAACAGCATTATTCCCTACAGGCATCTATCAGCAAGCGCAAGCTACACTGAAGATTAAAGAGGTTACAATCTGATTAGCTTTCCACAATATAGGCCTTCACGCAAAACACCAATTAGTAGGGAGCTACATCCCACTAGAAAATGATTAAAATGGAAGAAGTGTCTCAAATTTACAACTTAAAACTATGTTTTCTGAGATGATTGTGCTAGAAGAAATTTTGCTTCATATGACCTGCCAAGGTATGTTGCAATTTTTTTAAAACTATTGCTTTATTCAATGGACTCTAAGCTACTGGTGACAGGAAAATGGTAATAACTTAAGAATAAAATATTATGCATTTTTGGATCTGTTTACAAGTTATTTATTAAATTTAGTTAAATTCAATGCTGCATTTGAAGAAGATTTTCAAACTTCATTTCGATCCTATATTTTCACTGCTGGGAATTAATTAATTTGAAATCTCATTTGGAATTTTCAATTTTAACTACCAAAGTTGATTTAGGAATTTCATCATGTAGGGAAATTCAGTATTTCAGAAAAAATGAGACTTCAGCTTTACCAATTTTGAGACAAATAGCTCATAGAGCCCTTCCAAGTGCATCAATTTAACAGGTACATGACTCCCAATACGGTCTGCTTCAAACCTCCTTATAAGAGTTGTCTTGATGTTCTGGATGCCTTTATATGCTTTGCGAGTTGGATCATGAACTGGAACAAATGCTGGCCAGATACTGAAAGCATAGCATTAACATGTAAAGGCCACAATAAACAACATAAGATTTCCTTTTTGTATCAAACCAAAATACAAGACTTTCACTAATCATCAGCAGCAATACAATAAAAAGGCCTCTGGGTAAAAATCAAACAGTTGTTAATTAGACAATCAAAAATGATGAGAAATTATGGCTCCCAACCCCCAGGAAATTGTCTAGCCCCATCTTAATCTAAGAAAAATTCTAACTACATGGCAAGCAATAACAAACTAACATAATTGCCAGGAAATATTCTCAACTCTAAAGAATAATCAATACAACATTTTGTTTGGTTAAATGGTATGAGCTCAAGTGGTAAAAGCATCACAGCCTCCAAAGAGAACACATGTCCAAATACCAGAACACAATGGACATGATAAAATGGTGAAGTTGGGTAAAGTACCACATCCATATGACTGAATGTAATGTACCCCGACAGATAAGGCCCAGTACAAGTCCAAGGGTGAATTTGATGGAAGACATACCACATGATTGTGGCAACCAGGCCAAAGGTTACCCCATATTTGAAATTTACTAAATCAAAACAAATGTGCCACTTAGTTTATTTGATTTTCTAATTAGCTGTGACTTACTAATGGAGACATTTCATTACAACATTGTTTGCAGTTTGTGAATGCATCTCATCAAATAAATCATGAAGCTCATTCACATTTCAATAAATCTCGTACCTACTTTAAATACTACATGCTTCTAATATTTGTAAAAGCAAAGTATGTGTGTGGAATACATTATCAAAATGAAGCTAGACATGTCTGTACAAGCAAAGTTGCACAAACATATTGTGCAAGGCAGTCTTCTGAATTCAAAATCGAGTGAGATGAAAAGATGTTAAGTTGACAATAATAGATGCAAAGGGAATACTGTTATTTCATTATATAAATATCAGTTTCCAAAATACTCCTATCAACTTTCCTTGCTGTTCACATAATGTTCACTTCTTATGGAAAGAAACAGACACAAAGTAAAAACTAAAGTGTAAATAAAGAAAAGTGCAGTTGTTCACTTGCCCAGAATAAATAATACAGATGTTAAAAGATCTGGAGAAATATAGCAGCAGCTAACCTGCCACAGTTTGACAAAGCAATTGCAACAGCACTGAGAAGCTTGGTCGCCTCAGGAGCATCAAGAACAACTTTGCTCATACTTTGTGGAGAAATTATCTGATTGACACAGTGAAAAACATAACAGCTGAAATGCATGATTCAATTTTAAGGATCAGTAAACTCCCAAAGCATTTAAAGAGAATATTAATTAAGAACTACATCAAAACCAATTCCTTGAAATAACTAAAATGCAAGGTGAAATACAGAACCTGTCAAATGTAGATATAATCAGGAATAAGCCAAGGATATTCAATTAAAGAACAGGGCAATAGAAAATGATTTTAAATACACATTGTTGAGTATTTATATGTTCAGAAATATTTCATGAACCCTGTTTACATAATCAATACAGAAAGTGAACACATCAAATAAGTTGCAGAAAAAGAGCTGAAAAGAGCTACAAGAATCATGAGATATCTTAACTATCTTTAAGAAAACAAACCATAAGCAGAAAGCTTACATTCAATAGACATGTCATACTCCAATATTTATCTATATCTTATAACAAAGCAATTCAAAAGAGCATTTTCTTGCCAGCATGATAGTTAAAGGAGCAAACTGAAACTGCAATAAGAACCTTATGAGAAAAAAATGTAACTCTCAATGATTAAATAACAGCACTCCATAAACATGCATTGACCTAGTAAACTGAAAGTGTAAATGGAATTCAATTACTCAGATTTATAACAGGAAAAAGCTAGCAAAATAGAAAACACTTAAATATTTGTAAAGCTACAAAAAAAACACAGTTATATTATTTCATGTCAAATATAGTGTGTAGAAAAAGAAACAAACATGAAGTAGAAATAGAATTTGTTCAATGTTGCCAACTACTCTCAAATTCTCAATCAAGTACCCCTGACAACTTAGCGTACAAAACAAAACTTGAAAATTCAATTAACATTTGGGTCTCTTATACTACAGAATACAAAAAAGATGCTACTGTATCCTAGTTCTCCTTCCTTCTTCTGCTGTCACAATCATCAAATGTCTCATGCAAGATGGCCAAGTCCTCATCATCCAGTGATGGCTCCTCATTGGCAGTGAACCATCCTTATTCAAGATCAATGCTGTCAAGGTCAATTAATTGAACATCTTTGAAACTATCTAATGTTATTAAGGCTTAAGTTCATGACCTCTTAAGTGTGTATACAAGAAATTCAAATTAATCAAACTTGAAGGTCTAAAAGAATGCAGAAAACTAAAACCGACAAGTTATTTGCAATTTATTCAATTTCCCATGGCTTTTCATGACAACATGATTTCCGAAAAAAATAATACCAAAAGTGTGAGCAATCAAGAATGAAAAGCACTACTCACATGAGCAAAAGGCATATCGTGGTGAGTGCTGTCAAAGCACATGATTCTGATGCTTTTTATATACAAGAACTAAAAGTTACCAGTTTCGGACTTTTCTTTCTGTTCATGGATGCAATGGAAGTTATCAATGCAAAAGTGGGAGAAGTTGTATTGTAGATATGGAAAATAACCTACAATCAATTTCTCGGCCACATAGCAGTAGTCGTAGGTAAGTTGCTTGGATTCACTCAAATAATTCCTCTGCCTCTGTAATGTCCCCTAATTGGGGTTATATAAATTTCACCCTAAATTATCAATTTCCCAAGTAATAACGGAGTTAGAAGATACCTTGGCCTGAATTACTCCCTGCAGACAAGTTGGAAATCAATTGCAACAATCACTTACCAGTTAGGATATCATCATTTAACATTAATAATTCTAACGAAACTTGTAAATCTGTTTATCATTACTACACCTTGAGGAGGCTCAATTATGGGGGAGTTTGGAAGGGAGGCAGTTTGAAAGGGTGTCTTAGCCTCCTCGACCTCATGTGGCGCATGCCATTCATATGAGGTGACCTACTTAGTGAGGATTCTAATTGCCCTATTGTTCCATCCCCTTCGTTCCCTCATGATTGGGCTCAATGAAACTTGTAAATCTGTTTATCATTACTACACCTTGAGGAGGCTCAATTATGGGGGAGTTTGGAAGGGAGGCAGTTTGAAAGGGTGTCTTAGCCTCCTCGACCTCATGTGGCGCATGCCATTCATATGAGGTGACCTCATGTGGTGCATGCCATTCATATGAGGTGGCCTACTTAGTGAGGATTCTAATTTCCCTATCATTCCATCCCCTTCATTCCCTCATGATTGGGCTCCCCATAAAATAATTAAATTCATATTTGCAATCTAGCTGATCTGCCCTTCCTTTATTCCCCAATTGATTGATCTATTCTCAATATTTAGAAGATATTGCTTAAGAAACATACCGATTAGTTTATATATATATAATTGATTTCAATCCTCCAATGAACATATATAACTTATACACTTATAAATAAATAAATATATATTTATATATCTACTTGTATTTAATTATATTAAACTTACTCCCCTTATTGCTGATTGATCATTTATCTTCATATATCTTTCATTGATCCATCTTCTTCTTCACATATGCACCTTCCTCCCAGATCTGATTATATTGTATTAAGGTATCCACTGCTATCTTCCTTCAGAAATTATGTTGTGTTTTAATGTCTTTAATTCTTCCCCATAAGATCTGCTCAACGTCTGCACCATGTCTTTCTTTATCCATATGGTATTACCTTCAAAAACTCCCTATTTCTAGTCCGTAATATCTGTGCTCCTTTCTTATCTTTATATCTGCTCTCTTTACGAAGAAAATATTCCTTATTTGCTGCTGTAGACTTCCTATCCCTTCCATCCATCTATTCTATTCCTTAATCTGATTCCTGAATCCTATTATTTTATTCCTAACATCTGCCGATATATCTATTGTATTTCCCCATTTTTCAATCCATCATCGATGCCATCTTGTTTGGAATTACCTGATCCAAATGATCACTTATTTATAATTTTATACTAACTGAAATTATTTATAATTCTGAAACTATACTAATTGAAAGAGCTTGCTGATCTGCCAATCTTTTCTTTCTTCCCAATCCATCCATGATATTCTGCTTTGAGAGTGATTCATTTTAAATACCCGATATGGCTGAAAGGCATATTCCTTCTTTGCACCTCTTTGCTAGGGATGTATCTCTTGTTCATTCGCTGCTCTTGGGATGAAAACTGATCACTGTTTTAGACCATTGGAGTTAAATGCTAATCGCTGTATATTAGTCTTTTTCCTTTAGGAATCGCTGCTTGTTAGGAATCAGTGCCTTTCATAATTGTTTAGGCATTGATTCGTAAGCCTTTGTAATTATTATTTACTTATTTAATTAAAACTCAGATATTAAAAGATTTTACTTATTTTCTTGTGACTATTATTATTATAATAATTATAATTGATAATTTGATAATATTGTTTCATTTCATATTATGATAATTGTATTATAATTATAATATTATCTATGATAATTATAATTATAGTAATATTTATATTGTAATTAATTTATATTGTAATTACTTGTATTTATATTTTTTGATACTTATCTCATTGAGTTATTTGTATTTCAATATGATAGCATTAAATTGCTAATATGCATTTTGTTATTTATTTGCATTTTGATGCATTTCAATGTGTTACAATTGTGGGGACATGACAGCCTCTCCTTCCCCATCTGTCAAGAAATGATCTAGCATTTACCAGTTTCAGACTTTTCTTTCTGTTCATGTATGCAATGGAAGTTATCAATGCAAAAATGGGAAAAGTTGTATTGTAGATATGGAAAATAACCTACAATCAATTTCTCGGCCACACAGCAGTAGTCGTAGGTAAGGTTCTTGGATTCGCTAAAATTATTCCTGTGCCTCCCCTTCCCCACCTGTCAAGAAATGATCTAGCATTGGAACTGACCTGGTAATAACTAGACCTTCAAGATAGTGAACTTCATGTGATGCCAATCTAAATTTATAATCAAGGAGAGACGAGGATAGTTCACTTGAACAAAGAAAAGGGGAGGAGATTTTGAACATTGGTTGGATATGACAGGTTTTACACTAAATATGTGTTAATTCCTACTGCTCCTAAGTTTAACATGCACACATGGTCCAACCATGGTTATGAGACTCACTGGATCATCCCCTGAACTCGCAAGGCTGGATCCAAGGCAATCCCTGCAAGTTTGGGTCTTTGCAGACCCATGGATCTGCAAAGACTCGCAACTCCCAACACTGGACTTGCCGAGTCTGCAGGGCCAACGCCCAACTAAAGATAATAATTTTACTAAAAAAAAAAGAAAGAAACCAATTGTTTTTCTAAAGGCCACTCAAGGATTAAAAACATCATCTGTCCATTTTAATCTTATTTTTGCTTGTTCTTTTGCTTTCAAACTATTTTCACTCTATTTATTTTTCATTTTTACCTTTAAAAAAGAGCTGAGCATTCTTGTGCAAGGAGCTCATAGGGTTGGACTGATGGTGGATTTGTGTCAAGAAAGTGCTGATATAAAGCCTTGGATTTGACTTATACATTTCCAACTTCCAACTTCAAGCATCAAGTCAAACTAAATATAAAATCTTAATTTTTTTCCTCATTCAATCTTTCAATTTTTTATTTTATTTTCAATATTTCAATTTTATACATTGTAAAATTCAAAAGCTTAAGAAAACAGAAAAGTATAAGTTTAACCCCCTTAAGTTCACCTGCCGCCTTCCGCACATACCATCCCCTTGCATTCTCTCTTTTGTGGTTGTCTCATTCTCTCTTCTATTTCTTGTTCTTCTCTAAGTGTTGTTCTATATACCGAAACTTTGCTCAAATTTGTGTAGATTGGATAGCTTGTAACTCTCTCCTTGTAGATTAAGTAGAAGTTTTTGGATACTTCCTTTCATTTGGTATCAAAGCCTAGACAGCTTGTTATATCCGTGAGAGGGGTAGAGCCTATTTCATATTAATCCTTGTTTGAGTGGGTGTTTCTTGCAGTTGATCTTGATTTGAAGAAACAAACATGGAAAGCAGTTCTAGAATGGAGATGGAGGGATTCAATGGAACCAACTTTGAGCTTTGGAAGCTCAAGATGGAGGATCTACTAATGGATAGAGATCTATGGCTAGCAATTGTGAATCAAAAAGCTTCCAACATGAAAGATAAAGATTGGTTAGTTGTTGATCAGAAAGTAAGGAGCCTCATTAGGCTTTCCTTATTTGATTCAATGCCCCTAAATGTTTTAGGAGAGTCTGCCACCAAGAAGCTTTGGGATAAGTTGGGGAATTTGCATCAAACAAAATCCCTTGTGAACAAGATTTTTCTGCTAAAGAATCTCTATTCTCTAAAAAATGGGTGTGGTGATTTGGTGATAGAGCTCTTGAATGCATTTAACATAGTAGCGAGTCAATTGGCATCAGAGGATGTGAAAATGGATGTGAAGGATCATTGAATAACCCTTCTTTGTTTTGCCTAATTGTTGGGACAATCTTGTGATGGCAATTAGTAACAACATCTCAAATTTGATGCTTGATGAGGTGGTTGGTGCATTGCTTTCTAAGAAGATAAGGCAGAAAAATTCAGATTCCATCAACAATGCCTTGACAATGAGAGGTCATTCCAATGACAAAGGGAAGAACAAGAAAAGGACAAGTGTGCCAAATCTAAGTCTCCTAGTAGATCCAAGGTGAAATGTTGGAATTTTAGCAAGATGGGGCACATCAAAAAGGACTACAACGACAACGAAAGAGTTGGATAATAATTCGGACTCAAGGGCCTCTAATGATGATCATCGTGATGTTTTTGTTTCAGCCACTACTACACATGCACATGAGGGTCCATGGCTTATTGATTTGGACTATCTTTTCATATGACTCCCAAACAAGGAGTGATTCTTGACTTATGTGAGCTACAATGGTGAATGTGTGTTCTTAGGAGATAACTCATCTCTCAAAATCATCAAACGAGGCAGAGTCAGTCTTACATTTGGTAATGGAAGGACAAAAACCCTCTTAAATGTTATGCACATATCGAATTTGGCAAGAACCTTCTTTCTCTAAATAAGTTGAATGATGTTGGTGTGCAGGTGATCTTCAACAAGAATGGATTCAAAATGGTGCATGGGGCCATGATCTTAGCCAAAGGAGTTCAAATTGGAACTCTATTGTAATTAGATGCTAGCAACATGGAATGTAAGAATTCATAGGTTTCTAATTCATTAGAGAATCATAAGCTTCTTACAAAAAAGACCATGCTATGGCATGAACATATGAGCCATATTGGTGAGAAAGGCCTTTGGGCCTTGAAATGTAGAAAACTTATGTGAGGGGCTAACTTACTGTTCCCTACATATTGTCTTTTGTAAGCATTGTGTGTAAAGAAAAATGAGTTGTGTTCAACTTTACTTGAGCTATGCTAGACCAATAGTAACTTTTGATTTGGGTCATAGTGTTGTATTTGGTCCTATTAATGTACCTTCGCTAGGCAAATCCATGTGTTATATTTCTTTTATTGATGATTTCTCTGGAAAAAGATGGGCTTTTCTCCATGGGCACACATATGAGATCTTCTCAAAGTTCAAAGAGTAAGCCTCTTGTTGAGAACCAAATAGAGATAAATTCATATTTTTGAGGACAACAATGGTGAAGAGTTATGCTCTGCAAGTTTTGTAGGAAGCATGGAATTGCAAGACAAAAGACAATTCCATACACCCCTTAGTATAATGGAGTTGCAAAAAGAATGAGCAATACGAATTAATACAACTAGTTTTAGGATCAGAAAATTAAACAAGAAGATTTGAAAAATTTAAATAATTTGACGATATACAGGAAAACCCTCCAACGGGAGAAAAAACCGGCAACAGTACTGCTATATCTTGCTCCTGTTGAATAATGAAAGCTCAATTCACTTTGCAATGGGGTCCAAATACCTAGGAGCCGAATATCAGCACCTCACTTGATGCAATACTAAACAATATCGATCTCCTTGAAGATGAAAACTTCAACCTTCTTGAGGACTTTGATCTGCTGAAGGTAATGTGCGACTTCTTACTAAGTGCGAACTTGATCAATGATAAAATGAATAATAGAATGAGGAAGGTCAACGCCTATAAATACAAAGTGAAGGTGTCTTCTCCCAAGAGATGTGTCTCTCCTTCAAGAGGTCAACCACCAATGAAAAGATATATCTCATATGAAGAGTGGCGAATTCCAACATGAAGTCGGCCACACAAAATAATTATTATTTAGCATTAAGTGAAGCGCCTCTTCACTAAAGGGTATCACCAATAAATAAATAGTCGTTAGGCTATATTTAATTTATTGCCTTATAGAAAATCGTGGCTGGAAGTAAGAGGCCCATGGGTTGTGAAACATCAACCTCCCTCTCATTGGGAGGAATACTTCCATTATCGATGTCCTTGGAGTCTCTCAACATGACACACATTCAGCTACACCCATATGTGGGAAAAGGAGCTCATCAGTCATAGCGTGATATGGAGTGTCCATCGTAGCTGCCAGCCTTGGAAAAGAACATGTGCACAAGTTCCCATCACGGAGTCACTCAACGTGATGTCGTCATCTCAACATGACGTCCACCATGGCTACTCCCAAAGGGTGGATAAACACAAGCACAAGGAAATCATCATGGAGTCTCTCAACGTGATGGTATCATGGAGTCTACTCAACGCTTGACATCCATGAAGTAGCTACTCTAGAGGTGGAACAAGACTTTCACCTCAAAATTTCTCCATCCGCAGAGAAAGATGCATTAACAAGGACACACCTCAAATTCCTCCGTCTGGGAAAATCATTAACAAGAACTTACCTCAAATTCCTCCGTCTCAAGGAAAATGCATTAGCACAGATCTTCATGATGATGTAACTCCCTTTGAAGCTCCAAGTACTTGCATCAACCTTCTGACCTCCTTGTCCAAGATTGCCTGCAACGCTTGCCTTTAGGGAAATGATTTCCAATGCACACCTCTGGTACTGTAGAGAGTTCAGGACTGTCATCCTCGACCTCATCCCAGATCACTCTATTGTGAATAGGTTTGCGGAGCTACCAATGTCAAATCCAGATGACTGTATTGTGCAATTCTAATCTCAGCAGATGAAGAGGTCTTCCAAGGACTTTAGCAACGGCCTTGCAACATTGCAACCTTCACTTCATCTTAGTGAGTCACATAACTCCCTCTTGATCCCTACCTCAGAGATTGCAAAGAAGTCTTCTGGAAGTGAACTCCCCTCCATTGACTGATCTCAGAACCTTAATCCTATTCCAAGACATGCTCACAACTCGAGCCTTGAACCCTCAGAATTTGACTCCCTCTGAATGTCATTTCCTCCTCTTTGAAGTAACTGATCACAATGACAATGTAGTGGTTTCTTTAGTGTGATCCTACCTCCCGGTGCAAAGGGTCTTAGGATGAACTCCCCTCCATTGATTGATCTCAAAACCTTAATCCTATTCCAAGACACGCTCACAACTCGAGCCTTGAATCCTCAAAATTTGACTCCCTTTGAATGTCATTTCCTCCTCTTCGAAGTAATTGATCACAATGACAATTTGTAGTGGTTCTTTTAGTGTCATCATCTTTCTCAATCTTCTTGCTGGTGCAAACTCTCCATCCAAGGCAGACCCGGCCTTGTGCCGTCGAGATATGTCTATAGATATGTGTCACCAACTCAACTTTAAGGCAGCAAGCTATGTCTCTAGTTTTCAGCCTGCGTTGCTTTCTCACAGGATGCCTCAAGCTCTTCCTCCGTTGAATTCCTTAAGTAATCTCAGATAAGTAATTCATCATTCAATTGCTTTTAGATCCAACCTGCATTTTAAAAGGATTAATAATAGTTTACATATATATAAAAATCAAACTATAAGTGAAGCATGTAGCAAACATCATTAGAAAGATCAAATAAAAGAAATAATAGGACTTATCTTTGTTGTTCCTTGATATATCTTTCTTTCATCTTTATTGCTCTCAGAAGTGCTAATCTCAGCACAATAAAAGACAATCTGCTCAACATAGATTTCTTAGCTACATTACGTAGCCAACATATAGAACTAGACCTCTTAAAAAATCAAGGCTCTATCATAGTCCATGCATATAGAGAATGATATTGATGTGACCAACCAATCACAATCGGAATTGCAATTCTCCTTTTATTTCAGAGTCACACTTAGAGATATTCACAACTAGCATGAAACAACTTGCAAAGAATAATTGGTATCGCCAAAGGATCTTATGCCAATGATCACTATTCAAGAGAAACCATGATCTTTACTAATCACACATGATCAAAATAGACGATGTCAGACCTGCACAACTCGGCAGACTGAATTTTACAGTAGATTTCAAAAGTATTAAAAAAGAATACTTATCTCGTTATTGAGTAGGATTTTAATTGAATTGAATAGCACTGGCAAAGAACAGGAACTGCAGCCTCTGCTGTTGAATATTTTGAATCTCCCCAAAAAAATGGGAAAACAATCCTACCAAGGCTCCAACTCATGAAGCCCACATCCAACAGATGTTCTTGATGTTCGCCTTAGATGATCAGTCTAAGTCATGATTTCTCTGTTTCCACATCCAACTGTACTGACTTTGGTGGAGTTGACAATATTCGTTCAGGCCAAGCCTTCAGCTCTGGCCGAACCTCCAGACACGATAGACACAGTTATCTAGCTTTGATCACTGAGCCACATAAACCGTTTGTAATAAGCTTCCACTAATACTCATGAAATGTTGTACTCAACACAGGCAACGATTCATAGTGAAGTCAGCTCGTCACACAGGATCTAGCCATCTATCGTTTTGAAGATAGGTAACAGCATAGGATATCATCTTTGGGATGAACGTCATGAATACTCCCGTGCCTGAAAGAATCCCGTCACTCTAACATTCTTTTATGTGTAGTACAATCTCCAATAATAACTAAGAGGACGATTTGATACGAAACCAAGCCACCCAATATCAATATTGACCTCGTTACATGAATAAATCCTTGACATGAAGATCGATGTTAATAAAATGACGATTGTATATTCCCATGCCAATAATACTTCCGCAATAGCATGAATAAAATGTTGTTCCACGACATCAAGTCAATAGAGATACATATAGTTCATACGATACGCTATAGTTGCTAATGCATTCTTTATACTAAGATTCTTTCCCATTGGCGGTTCAAACAAAATTCCAAAGATTATCTTAAGTGTCACTCCATTCTGAGCAAAAATGGCCTGAATAATTGAAGGAGGTCAGTTGGCAAAGGAACTAATGATATAAGGAACTCAAATTGAGCTCTCGACAAGCATTGCAGCCTTCCTAAAATCACGTGTATTTTTGTGTGTTTGTTTGATATCACATGGCTCTCTTCATGTCTTATATGTTTGACGGATTATCTGAAAGAAAGCCACCAGGATGGCGGATAATATACCATGCAAGGTTACCGACTCGAGCATGTAAAGCTCCTTTGAAGAGGTGATGGCATAAAACTCCACATCTGTGAAGGGTCCCCGGCTCTCATCTCCATGTGGTAGCAAACTTAAATATGTGAACTTACTGATTCTTTTAGTGAGGCGGTTCCCTTCTTCATGACCTTACATACTTTATAGAAATCTTCCTTATATTGTGAGCATAAGCATCCATTAATCATGAAGCTGACTCTGGTTTTCTTTGAAGCACTTAATCTGATTCAACATCCTCAAAACCTTCAATTAGTTGCTAACTTCTTCCCCTTTTTTTTTCTTAGCATGATGAAGCTCTTTTAGAGATTTACGGTCTCCATAAAGCTGGGGCCGAGTTAATGGATCTGATGTGACTCCAATAAGAATAGGGTTACCGAAAAAATGATCATCCACTTGACTCTTTCGCGGCTTCTAAATAATTTACTCAGCTCGACAAATTCTCGATGATAATTATTTTCCAGGTGGAAGTATACGACTCTTCCCAAGCTTATCGAATAGTCATCTTAAAATGTACCCTTTACTGATAGTGAGTTTTCTAAAATACCATAAGACATCAACTCCTTTCTCGTTCATCAATGGCTTCTATCCAATACCATGGGTAGAGTTGCATTTCTGTCAGAGAGGCAATAGTCTTAATGGCATCGGCTCGAATTAACTCCTAATCTTCAATACTTCATATTTTGATGCTTCCATTCCTTAATCTCAAAAGCAAAATTGCCATGCATGTAAGCCAATTTCATAGTAAGCGACATCCAACAATTTTAGAAGCTCAGAACTCTTCTATCTATGTTCGTGGCACCAATGAAATGCATCAATAGCAAGTGTCTCCTCGACTTGGACTACGGTAATCCACAACTTACGGTCTTGAGAGATCTTCTATGGCTACGAATCATTCCAGTTCAATTGACAATAATCTCCCTCCAGTTCATAACAATTACGACCAGATCTTTTCTCTTAGACCCGCTCTAATACCATGTTAGTTTTAGGATCAAAAATTAAATAAGCAGATTTAGAACAATTTAAATAATTTGACATAGCATATACCCTAGGAAAACCCTCCAACTTGAGGGAGAAAAAACCCAGCAACAATATATATCTTATCTATTGAATAATGAAACCAATTCACTTTTACAATGGGGCCAAATACAAGGCCGAATATCAGCACCTCCTTGGGTGCAATACTAAACAATGTCGATCCTCATTGAGATAGAAAACTTCAACCTTCTTGAGGACTTTGATCTGCTGAAGGTAATGCTCGATTTCTTACTAAGTGCGAACTTGATCAATGATAAAATGAATAATAGAATGAGGAAGGTCAACGCCTATAAATACAAAGTGAAGGTGGCTTCTCCCAAGAGATGCGTCTCTCCTTCAAGAAGTCGGCCACCAATGAAAAAATATATCTCATATGAAGAGTGGCGAATTCCAACATGAAGTCGGCCACACAAAATAATAATTATTTAGCATTGAGTGAAGCGCCTCTTCACTAAAGGGTATCACCAATAAATGAATAGCCGTTAGGCTATATTTAATTTATTGCCATAGAAAATCATTAGGTGAGTAAGGGTACATTATGGCTTATCAACAAGATGGATGCAAGATAGGAGCTTGCTTAGCAGTGCTGGTTTGGAGCACAAATTCAGAAGCTATGAACACAACTTATTACTTTATTAGAAGATCTCTTACTTAAGCTCTTGTGGATAAAACCCTTGAAAAGGCTTGGTCAGGAAGAAGCCTTCATTGCAGCATACAAAGTTTTTGGTTGTGAGACATATGTGCCAATGCCTGAGGATAAGAGATCTAGGTTCGATTTCAAAGCAAAGAAGTGTATCTTCAGCAGCTATAGCAACAATGTGAAAGGGTACAAGCTTTGGAATCTTAAAATTGGAAAGGTTAGTGTACAATCAAAATTTCATCTTCAAGGGGATTAGATCTTCTACATCTTCACAGCATAAAGTCTGAAATTAAGTGATGGAGATGAAGCCAAAGATTGAGGAGTCTGTACCTAATGCTGAGTCAAAATTTTAACAAGGACTTGTTGAAGAGGTCAGATTAGAGAGTTCAGTGGAAGAAAAGAAGAAGAACCTCAAACTTCACTCTTAAGGAGGTCCACTCAACACCAAATGCAACGTAATAGGTATAGCCCACTTGATTTCAAATGCATTTTGCTTTGTTTATTAATGAGGATGAGCCTAGAAGATCAATGAAGGCAATAGAGTCTACAAACAGTAAGTTTTGGAAAGTGGTTGTAAATGAGGAGATGGTAAAAAACAACACATGGGACTTGGACAAGCTTTCTAAGGATAGGAAATCTTGTTGGAAATATTGTTGTCATTGATGTCAAATGAGTGTAAAACATATTGTTGTTATTAAAGAAGAAAATCAGTTTCCCTTATTCAAGGCAGATCACATCATTCCAATCACATCATTTAATCATGACAGCGCTGCAATTAATAGAAAATGAATGACCTCCTTGTGAAAATCCAATTTAATATTGTTTGAGGACTTTTTGAGATGGACGACCTCTTGTGGAAAATTAAATTAATATTATGTGAGATCTTTTTGACATAGGCCAACCTTCTTCATGCGGTCGCCCAACTTGGGAAAAATAAAAATAAAAATAAATTTATTCATGTGCAAACTTGGCTGACCCACCTTGAAGGATCGCCTCCTTTGGGTGAAGAGGCATAATGAAGGTATAAATAGAAATTGTGTGTGGGGTAAATGAAAGCAAGCAAATAAAGAAATATCATTCCGATTTTAAGCAGAATTTTGAAGAAGAGAATCTATGTGAAGAAGTTGTGAGCAGATTTTTTGAAGGAAACTCAAATGATCATCATCCATTCAAGAAGCTATATTCAAGAAGGTCAAATTTTGTTCATTAGAGGTTGGTGCCTCTCAACATAAGAGATTGGTGTCTCTTGCTAAGTTGATGCTTAGTAGTGGGGATTGATGTCTCCAATGAGTTGGTGCCTACAAAAGATTTATAAGAAAATTTTATTTTTGTGACTGGATTTGGGCAATAGATCCAAGCAATCTTTCTCTGTGCTTTTCTCCCGAAAGGGTTTCCATGTAAATATTGTCTCTTAGTTGGTAGATCATGTGTGATTGTTATTTTTGTCGTTGTCGGATTTTAAATAAGTAAAAATTTATCTTATACTGATTCACCCCCCGTTCTCAATATAAGTGTGTGTGCTCATCAATTGGTATCAAAGCGAGTTCCTTCAAGAATAGTCTAATCACTAGAAGGTAAATTTTGAAAGCACACATGGCGAGTCAAGAAGGTTTCTCTTCAAATGGAGCCTCATTGTTCGACGAAACAAACTATGCATTCTAGAACATAAGGATGCAGACTTATCTAATGGCCCTTGGCTTTGATATCTGGCAATCAGTAGTAAATGGTTATGTAGCTCCATCGTCTCCACCAACGGATCCATTTGGAAACAAAGGAAAGCGAAAACAATGTGAAAGCTACGAATGCTATCTTGTGTGGTCTATCGGAATTAGAGTTTGTAAAGGTGATGCATTCCGAATCGACAAAAGAAATCTAGGACAAACCTAAGAACATCTATGAAGGTAATGACAAAGAGAAGAAGGCTAAGCTCCAAACCCAATAGAAGACAATTTGAGAGTTTGAAAATAAAAGACAAAGAAAATATTGCAACATATTTCCTTCGTGTGGATGAAATCGTCAACACCATCAAAGGGCTTCGTGAAAAGGTTAAAGATTCAATGATCGTGCAAAAGGTGCTAAGGTCTCTTCCCTTGAGATTTGATGTGAAAGTTTACACCATCGAAGAGATGAAAGATCTAGATAAATTAACAATGGATGAATTGCATGGGATCCTCACACCATATGAAATGAAGACTGAAAAGGAGAAGTCATCAAGGCGAGAAGCAACCTTCAAAGCTTCAAACAAGATGAAGAATAAAGAGCCTAAAACAAATGATAGCTCAAGCGATGAATCTAATGCAAAGGAAGCCCCATTTTGTGAGAAAGCTCGAGAAACGATCCTACAAATACAAAGGTAAGTTACCATTCAAATGTTGTAACTGTGGTAAAATAGGTCATTTTGCTGCTAAGTGTCCATAGGTCGAAAAACAATGTAGTGATGATGAAGAAGATCATAACATTAAGAACAGGAGCAAGCATCGTCAATACAAAAAGAGCTACAAACAAGGTAAACTTGAAAAGAACTCTTGTAAGTACAAGAAAAGCCTCTATTCCAAAGAAGATAGTAGCTCATTCGAGGAAAGCAATGAAAGTATCTCCAACAGTGATAGAGAAGAAACTCTCTTCGTGACAATAGAAGCAAAGAGTGACGCCTAAGAAATTGTAGATATGGATGGGGAAGTGGATCTTGAAGAACAACTCATTTGTGCCTTAAGTGAAATCAAGAAGCTTAAGAAAAGGATTTTGAAACAAAAGTTGCAAGAGCAAAAATATGAAGAGGTTCATGATTGAAAAGCAAAAATGTCACAAAGCCTTGAAGAAGCAAAAAAGGCCATCATTAGCCTAAAGATTCAACTTGAAGAGGTAAAAAGGATAGAAGAGGAAGTGAGAATTCAGCTATAGACAAAGGAAGAAGATTGCGAAAAGCTAGAATCGGAAATTGTTTCCTTGAGAAAGGAACTAGAGAAAACAACTACTCAATTGAACAGAAGCATAAAGTTTGAGAAGAGCACCGAAATTGTGGATGATATCATCAAATTTCCAAAGATCACCATTCATTAAGACCGGTCTTTGCTTTGAAGAAAATAAGAAGACTACCAAAGAAGATTCAAATTCTAAGGCTATAGAATTACCAAAGAAGATAAATGAAGAAAATCCTAAAGGCTATGCTGATGTGCTTAAGAGCTCCATCAATAGTGGTAGCAACAAGAAGAAAGAAAGCGATATCCTATAGAAAACCAGCATTTCTCACAAGGACAAATTTAGAAGATCATTCCCTCCAAGGCAGTCTCACATAACCAAGTTCCAAAACTCTTTTTTTGGTTATTGCTTCTTCTATAATCAATTTGGTCATGAAGCAGTAGATTGTAGTACACGTGCAAGAAGCAATTCTTATGGATTCCTAAATAGAAACTACAATTATTTTGCTCCTTAATGGATTTCAACGTTGTGCGCTATAAGTGCAACAACTATGGTCATACAACACGTTTTTGTAGAAGTGGTTTTGTGGAATCTAATGGACAAAACAAGGAGGATACCCATGGCAAGCAAAAGGAGGAATCTACCAAAGTTTGGAAAAGGAAGCAAGAGCAACAAAATAAATAAAAATTTATGCTTGTGCAAAGAGCCTTTCATGCCCAAGATGAAGGAAATCAATGGTACATTGACAATGGATGCTCAAGCCATATGACAAGAGACAAGAGAAAGTTTCTCTCTTTGAAGAAAGCAAACGGAAGAACGGTAAAATTTAGAGATAATGCTACAACAAGGATTACGGGAAAAGGTACTCTGAATCTTGATAATGGGAAAACAAAAACAAAATACGTCTTGTATGTTAAAGGTTTGAAGCATAATCTTCTTAGTGTTAGTCAAATGTGTGATCAAGGACACACTCTTACTTTTCATGCTCATAGTTGTAAGATAAGGAAGGCAAGTACAGGAAAAATTGTTGCTGATCCAAATAGAACAGCAAACAACCTATACATCCTCAGTGAGATCAAGGGAGAAAAATGTTATATAGGGCAAACAGATGAAAGTTGGTTATGCAACAAAATAATGGGCCATATAAACTTCAATAATCTAGTGAAAATCAGCACCAAACAAACCGTAAGAGAAATGTCGAAGATTGTTAAACCCTCAAACACTCTTTGCAAGCAATGTCAACATGGGAAACAGACAAGAGCAAGCTCCAAATCAAAGGAGTACTCAACAACAAAGCCCTTGGAACTTGTTCATACAAATCTCTATGGGCCCACAAGAACACAAAGCTTGCAAGGTCAGAGTTATTTTATGTTGCTTAGTGATGATTACTCTAGGATGACATGGTTTACATTCCTAAAAGAAAACTCTGAGGCATTTGAGAAGTTCAAAGCTTTTAAAGCCTTGGTTGAAAATGAAACCGGATTGAAAATCAAGTGCTTGAGATCAAATCGTGGAGGTGAATTTACGTCAAATGAATTTGAAGACTTTTGTGAGCATCATGGAATAAGAAGACATTTTTCAGATGCAAGGACTCCACAGTAGAATAGAGTTATAGAAAGAGAGAATCGAACCGTGCAAGAGATGGCTAGAACAATGTTGTATGAATCTATGTCACCAGACAAGCTTTGGAGAGAAGTAGTTAACACAGCAATCTATATTCTAAACAGGGGACAAATCAGAGTTAACAATAGCAAGACACCTTATGAACTATTGAAAGGAAGACCAGCAGCAGTCAAATACTTAAAGGTTTTCAGAAGTAAGTGCTCCATAAGAAGAGATGATGAAGATTTGGGCAAATTTGACTCCAGATCTGATGAAAAGCATCATCTTTGGTTATTCTTCAAAAAACAAGGCTTATAGATGTTATAATAAAAGGTTGCAAACGATTCTAGAAAGTGTCAATGTAAAAGTGGATGAAGCAAGACATCAAAAAGGAGAAATTACAAGCAAATGATCACCTAGAAGACTCAAGCTGCAAGGAAGAAAAAGGAGATGGAAAGAAGAAATAGGACGAAGAGCTACAAAGACAACATTTAGATTTGTTCAAAAGAATCATTCAGAAAATCTAATTCTTGGTAATAAAGATACTGGGATACAAACTAGAAGAAGGTTAGCAAGTGCATTAGAACATGCAAATTTCTCCTTGCTATCTAAAATTGAGCCTAAGGACTTTGGAAAAGCTAGAGAAGACAAGCATTGGCTAGATGCTATAGAAAAAGAATTAAATCAAATTGAAAAGAATGAGACATGGGAACTTGTTCCAAGACCAAAAGATAAAAATGTGATTTGTACCAAGTGGATCTCTAGGAATAAGCTGAATGAAGATGGTCAAATGGTAAGAAACAAAGTAAAGTTAGTTTGTAAAGGTTACGCTCAAGTTGAAGGTATTCATTTTGAAAAGACATTTTCTTTTGTTGCAAGATTAGAAGCTATCAGAATGTTTTCAGCATTTGCTTGTTTCAAGAACTTCAAAGTCTATCAAATAAATGTTAAGTCAGCCTTTCTCAATGGCAATTTAGAGGAAAAAGTATACATTGAACAGCCAGAAGGGTTTTTATTATCAAAAAATGAAGATTATGTGTGCAGACTAAAGAAAGCACTCTATGGACTAAAACAAGCCCCTAAAGCCTGGTATTCAAGACTTGACAAATATCTCCATAGCAAAAGTTCAGCAGAGTTGTGTGGATAGTAATCTCTACATTAAGACTGAAGGTGAAAATCAGTTGATTGTTGTGGTTTATATTGATAACATCATTTTTGGAGGCAGCAGTAACAGAATGTGTCAAGAATTTGCAAAGGAAATGCAAAAGGAATTTGAGATATCTATGCTTGGTGAGTTATCATTTTTCCTTGGTTTACAAATTTTTCAATCCCACAAAGGCATATTTATCTCGCAAACCAAATACATCAAGGAAATGTTAAAGAAATTTAGGATGAAAGATTGCAAACTGGTTAGCACACCCATGGTCACAAGTTGTAAATTAAGCAAGGATAATGAATCTCCTAAAGAAAATCAGACATTATACAAGTCCATGATTGGTAGCCTACTATATGTGACAACATCAATACCAGACATTATGCATGCAGTAGGCATGGTGGCACGTTTTCAAGCTACACCAAAAGAAACTCATGTGCATGCAATCAAAAGAATATTCAAATATCTAAAGGGCACTTTGGACTTTGGTTTGTGGTATTCGAGAGGTGAAGATTTCACGCTAGCAACATATACAGATGCGGATTGGGAAAGCAAGGTTGATGATAGGAAAAGTGCAAGTGACGGAGCATTCTTTCTTGGCAATAGTCTAGTGTCTTGGCTATGCAAAGAAACAGCCTACAGCTTCTTTATCCACAGCAAAGGTCGAATAAATAGCAGCAATATCATGTTGCACACAAGTCCTTTGGATGAAGCAGACATTGAAGGACATGAAGATAGAATATGATCATTCAATTTCAATACTTTGTGACAACACGAGTGCAATTAATATTTCAAAGAATCTGGTTATTCACCCTAGGATGAAGCACATTCCCATCAAGTATCATTTCTTAAGAGAACAAGTAGCAGAACAGCATGTCAAGTTGGAGTACATTAAGACAAAAGAACAGATTGCAGATATTTTCACCAACCCCTTCCTAAAGAGACTTTTGAGTATCCCAGGCAGAAATTGGGAGTAATATCACTCTCATCTAGTCACTAATTCCTAAGGACAAGCACAAATTCAGGGGGAGCTATTCATTGCATTATCTTTCAGCTTTGTGAAGACTTTGCCATTGATGTCAAAGGGGAAGGATAACAGAAAGGGCAGGAATTATATTCTCTTTGTATTCACAAGATTATTTCTTTTCAAGGTTGCCATCAATGACAAAGGGGGAGATTGTTGGAAATATTGTTGTCATTGATCTCAAAGGAGTGTAGAACGTATTGTTGTTATTAAAGAAGAAAATCAATTTCCCTTATTCAAGGCAGATCACATCATTCCAATGAGGTCATTTAATCATGACAATGCTGCAATTAATAGAAAGTGGACGACCTCCTTGTGAAAATCCAATTTAATATTGTTTTGAGGCTTTTTTGAGATGGATGACCTCTTGTGGAAAATTAAACTAATATTATGTGAGGTCTTTTTGACATAGGCCAACCCTCTTGATGTGGTCACCAAACTTGGGAAAAAAATAAAATAAAATAAAATTTATTCATGTAAACTTGGCCGACCCTTTTTGAAGGATCGCTTCCTTTGGGTGAAGAGGCATAAGGAAGGTATAAATAGAAGTTGTGTGTGGGGTAAATGAAAGCAAGCAATTAAAGAAATATCATTCCAATTTTCAGCAGACTTTTGAAAAGAGAATATATGTGAAGAAGTTGTGATCAAATTTTATGAATGAACTCAAATGATCATCATACATTGAAGAAGTTATATTCAAGAAGGCGAAATTTTGTTCATTAGAGGTTGGTGCCTCTTGCTAAGTTGGTGCTTAGTAGTGGGGATTGGTGTCCCCAATGGGTTGGTGCCTACAAAAGATTTGTAAGAAAGTTTTGTTTTTGTGACTGGATTTGGGCAATAGACACAAGCAATTTTTCTCTGTGGTTTTCTTGAGAAAGGGTTTTCACGTAAATCTTGTGTCTCTTAGTTGGTAGATCTTGTGTGATTGCTATTTTCATGGTAGTTGGATTTTAAATAAGTAAAAGTTTATCTTATAGTGATTCACCGCGCCTCACCCTCCAACCCCCTCCACCCCCCTCTCAATATAAGTGTGTGCACTCATCAAATCTATTGGCTACAAATAGGTTTTCAATAAGTAATATAGTTCAAAGGGAAAAGTTGAGAAGTACAAAGCAAGGTTAGTGGCTAAGGTCTATTCCCAAGTGAGGGAAATTGATTTGGTGAGATATTTTCTCCTAATATAAAGTTGACATCAATTAAATTCTTGTTATCTATTGTTGTTGTGTACTACCTTGAGGTAGAATAGATGGATATGAAGGCATCTTTTATGCATGGAGATTTAGTGAAGATCTACATGACACAACAAGAGCACTATGAGGTGAAGTGTAAGAAAGGTTTAGTTTGCAAGTTGACCTTGATATGATTAGGGAAAAAGTTCATCTTAGGGATGGAAATCAGAAGAGATACAGTGAATAGAAAATTGTAGATCAGTCAAAGAAAGAATGCAAACCAATGAGTTTCCATTTCTATGGAAACAAAGGTTTATGTTGATCAATGCCCTTCAACACCAAATGAAATAGAGAACATTAGCTATGTCCCCGATGCAAGTGTAATTAGTAGTCTCACATATGCGATGTGTTACCCAGAATAGGCATGACCTATGTAGCGGGGATTTTTAACCAATTATGGCTAATCTATCTCAAAAAAACATTAGTGTTCAATTTGCTACCAAGGAGGCCAAGACTGAACAAGACAATGGATATCCAAGGATTTGTGAATTCTAGTTGGGCAGGAGATGCATATAGTAGGAGGTGTACTTGTGGGTATGTGTTTACCATGTTCAATGGTGCAATTAGTTGGATAATCAAACAGCAGGTTGTAGTTGCTCTTTTGACTATAGAGACAATGTATATGGCAATTACTCATGCTTGTAAGGAAACAGTCTAACTTCAAAGATTGTGTTTGGATATTGGGTTGAGGCAAGACACAATTGTGGTTCATTGTAACAATTAGAGAACTATCAGCTTGGCAATGAATCCTACCTTCCATGCATGTTCAACGCACATTAATGTGTCATATATTTCGTTTGTGACGTGGTGTTGGATAAGCGAGTTATGGTCAAGAAGGTCAATACACTAGTGAATGTTGTAGATGTTTTGATGAAGCCTATGAATATAGAGAAGTTCAAATGGTGCAAGATGGTTATGGTGATTAGCCCCTAGCATTTAAGTTCACTTCTTTGGAGCCCATTACGATTCATGTGATGTATACAAGTGGGAGATTGTTAGGACTTGACCACTAGGTGTGTTTTACAACTTACAGGTCATTGGTCTAGTTTAATTATTTAATATTTGTAATATTGTAAATAATTGTGCCCACATGCAAAAAAGTGTCCCACTTGGGTGGAATCATAAAGATTCCATAGTTGACACTCTCTACCACATCATTAGTCCTACAACATTTGTAAGAGTTGTTGATTACAGGGGGTTACTTAGTGGATTATGACTAGCACCTTTGACTAGCTAATAATAGTCATGTGTAAGAATGTATAAGAGTAATTAGCATATTTACACGAAGTTTCAAAACAAAGGTGAGTGATGAGGGCTATGCAATTTTTATAGATTTTTTGAGTGTTTAGGGACTGGGTGAGGCCCAATAGAGTATTATGGTTAGGGTTAGTGGCCTAAATTTCAAAATGAGTTTTTTTTTAAATCACTTTTTAAAGTGCCTAACATGGGGGACAGCTACATGTTTCAATAACATTCAAGGGACATGGTTGAGTTTCTCAACGGTCTTAGGGACTTCTTGGCATCCCGCCAATGTCCCCATCAAGCGGGTTGCCTCGAAAATGTCCCCTCTCTAAGAGAGCCATCCCAAGGACATCTCTTGACTAATATTGCTGGTGGAGACATAGCGGACGGACATTTCACTAACATCCCACCATCTTGGGGATGTCCCTATCTCTAGAAGCACCATTTTTGGGGTTGATGCTTCTACATGGAACAATGGTAATCAATGCCTCAAGGGGGGTGCACATGGGAGTTATTTATGACACCATTGATCATAATGGTCAAAGACTACTAGTAAGAGGAGCTACATTCTAGTGTGGGAGTTTTCACACATGTGGGGGCACACTGGAATTGATCATAAGGACTTGGGCACCTTTTTTGGTCGTATGGTTTTGGTTGATGGTTTGTGGGAAACCATTGGTGGTTTCCTAGGTCTCCATGGCCTATATATTGTAGGTTGCGATGGAGATCATGTGTCATATTTTTTGCATTGTTATGTTGTTGGAATTTCTTCAGTATTTAGAGTGTTTGTCTCCTATGAAGCTCTAAGTTGGAGAGTGTATTGTAATTGTTGTTGTTGCTGCTAATACATTGGTTCAATGCTTTGGAGGCTAGGTTTTTTCCCAAAAGGGTTTCCAAAGGTATATTGGTGTTCTCTCTTTTGTGGTTTTCTCATTCTCTATTCTAGTCTAATTTCTAGTTAATTTCTAAGCATTGTTTTATATGTCAAAATAATGATTGTGGGGTCCGTAACTTGCTCCTCATAGGATTAAGTAGGAAGTTTTTGCATATTTTCTTTCATTTAGTATCAAAGCCTAGACAGCTTGTTAGATTCGTGGTAGGGTGGGGCCTATTTCATGTTAATCCTTGATCAACTAGGAGCTTGTTGCTGGTTTCTCATCAAGTGTTCTCTAATGTGCTCTAAAAGACAAAAATTCCCACTAATACATATAATCTTGGGTAAGTTGATCTTCTCTTTCTATTTGTTTATCAACTTGCTCTTGTATCAGTTGACTTGTTTACTTCTGCACTGCCATCTTGTTGTGTCGTAGTCAATAATTAACATCAACCCACTTCCACTCTATTTCAAACCTGACCTGACTTTATTGCCCAACGATTCCACCAGCTTTTAACTATAAAATATATACCACCAAACTTCAAGTTATAGTACAAAAGAATGATTGGAAACCCAATTCAAAACAAAGAACAAAAAACACAAAAACACAAAAATTCTAGAGAATGATGGTTTTATTTCACAAGTAGTGCTTAATACAATACCTGTCATAAGATCAACGTCCTTACCCCAACCAAGGAAATGCTATTTGAAGGAAAATTGTTTGTGAATTAAGAGACAACCATTGGTCTAACTGTCACAACAACCATTTATTAACTATTCATGTACCTAGTCTGACAAATGATAACAACATAATGAAGTCAGTGCAAAACATGTATTAACTATTCAAGTATTAAAAATTATTGCCAGTTAATTCATTGCCCTCCTTCTTGGAGAGGTCCTCACTTAGGGGATGTAGTCTTGTAGATGATCAAAGATATTTGCAGAGTTATTTACCACACGAATCAATTTTCCATAATTGCTTTCCTATAGACAGCAATATAAGGCTACTTTCATGACATCAGTTCATTCAACTTAGGGAGGTCGAGGTTCTATAATCAGGACTTTGTTATGCTGATCAAATCTAGCTCACCTGCTTTTTTAGAGATGTTGAGAATCTGTTTCAGATAAAGATTCACAAATTGGCTTTACTGGCTTTCCTAGAGTAGTATTTTCCAAGTAATGCCAGTACCCTGCTGATGTAATCATCATGTTATTTTAAGAAAAATAAGATGCATTCTTTAAAATATGACACAGAAAAATAAAAAACTTATACAAAAACAAAAATGAAACATATTGCCTTGATGCAAAGGCAAGTAATAGTGAGAACTGAGGGTGCTAAATGGAATCCGCCTTCCTTGTGTCACTTTAAACTTAATATTGATGGGGCATCTAGAAATAACCCAGGTGCAGCAGGTACAGGAGCCATTATTAGAGATGATCAAGATGATTTTGTGGGGGTTTTTCTCCATCAACTTATGTCAGGATACTATTAATATGGCGGAGGCTACTAGAGTTATTGAAGGACTTAATCTGGCAAAGTCACTTTACATCACTGGCCTTCTCTGTGGAAGGTGATTCACAAATACTAGTTGAAGACATGAAAAAAGGCCACCGCATTAACTGGCAAATCAATCATATCTTGAGCGTAGGAATGGCTTTGGCAAACACTTCTCCAAGCATCTCATGCATGGGCCAAGGCCTATAGAAAAGTTGAATGTTAGCTATTTTTTGTGTGGATGACAATGGCTATATCTCTAGCACCTCTTCTCTTTAACAAGGAGGCTAGATCTTCTTTTAAATGACTAGATGATCTTGTCATGAACATAAAGCTTCACATCTTTCATTCATCAAGCTATCTCCTGATTTTGTATCACACAAAAGTGGTGTACTCTCTTCCCTCAATGTGTCATGATGGGTTTCAATGAACACATAACACCCTCTTCATTCACATATTTGCTCAGCCCGTTAGATTGCATTCTCCTCTGCTTGGAGGTTGGTATTGGTGTTTCTTTTCTCTCTAACTATAGCAGTGTCTCTAAAACAGAAAGCCCTGGCTTCTATAGCCTCTCTCTGTGTTGCCCTTTTTGCACGGAAATCCATGTTCAATATTGGTGACTCTAAGACAATGAACTTTGTGAAATTTCTTGTGGGATACAAAGGCTTATAGGGACCTCTTTCTGAAGAACCCCTACATGAAACCTACCAGGAAAATATTTCAAAGTTGGTAAAATATAAGGAAGCCTGCTCCTATCTAATTCACGTCCTAGTCAATAAATCTGTTTCTCTACAAGGCTGACACAATCCTCAGATTGATAAACTCGTGGATTTGAAAAAAAGACAGACACCTTTCCACAGGAGACTGTGACACAGAGACCCATTATTACAGAAGAATTGGTGGACCATGTGAAGGGGCTGCATAAAGAGAAGGAAAGGTTCATAGACCATATTGGAAGCAGTACTCCTGCTTCCACCTTTCTCTGCATCATAGCATGGAGCTTATGCAGTCCACAACCCCTTCTTCAAGTTATTACACAGAGGCCCCTGCTGATCACTCTTTCCCTGAAAAGCATCCTTGTGGTCACCACACAAAGGCAGGTTGCTTCTGCAATGACGATTCTGGTTGAACCAAAATTTGAAGGGAACTTGGAGATGGAGAAACTGAAGCCAAATCAAAGTGGAGGTCTTGGGGACTGGATATAACACCTCTTTCAACAAAGCAGATTGAAGTCAAGCAATGCAGGCAAGTCTATTTGGCTAAACGTGGACTCTCTTATGGCTCTACTTACAGCTATGGCTTGATTCAAAGTGTTCTATTTTGTAGCCCATGTCTATTTTGTATCAATGCTAGATTTTAGCCCTTAGAAGTAGCCAACAACTAAAGGTTGAAAGACAGATCAGTAACTGTTGGCTTGTCTGTATTAAGTGTACTTTTCTGGATCATTCATTCCTTAATGTCTTAGTCTTTTAATTTGTGCTGCCATGTTGCCACTCTCAAACTCGTTTAAGTGAATACAATGGAGTTTGACTTAATCTTGTATTCCTTTTTTTGCTGAATAACCCAGTAAAAATCTTGTTTACTTAATCCAAAAAAAAAAGCATATTGCAATGAAGAACAAGATGAGTATAGTCTCAAAAATTAACAGAACCAAAGCCAATATGGACTGCAGCACTCAAGAAGTAACATACTACTGTACTGCTACATGATTGAGAAACATACCAAAAAGTCTTTTACACCAAACCACATCTGTAAGAAGTGCAATCCATCACTCCACTGGTCATCGTCAGCTGCAGTAATGTTGTTTTCAAATTTAAAGCCTGAGAAAGCTATATATTCTTTCAATATGGAGACAGTACATAAAACAGCAAGCAATCTTGTGAGTTTAACTTTATTCCTCTTTATAATATACTTTATATTTGGTATTACTCCAAGAGCCAGTTTAGCAAAGTACCATGACTTTTATCATCTTTAAAAAAGTAATCTAAGGCATATGTCTTTATCCCAAATGTAAATTCAGCCTTAACATGATAGAGATTCCTCAAAGCCTTTACACGCTCTGCACCTTTTTCCTGAGTGAAAAATGAAAGGCAAAATTAAACAGATATTATAAGTGAACAAAACATTACCAAATAATGGTCAGCCAGACAATCACATTTCAACCCACCCAATAAAACATCCAACACGCTAAAGACCATATAAATAGAAACAAGACAAAAGCATATGGTAACAGGAGGCATGGATCTGGACATATAAGGCATTGTCTACACATGAAAGATAAATTTGACAATAGTAATTAAAGATGACCAATTAAAAATTATCTTGCAAAGCAACACATGAAAACCTACAGAGGGTCAAATGATATAAGATGGATTTGATATCGTTGGATGCATGACATTTTCAATAATTCAATTACTACTCAAGAAACTTGGGAGGAAACATACTCAAAAGATATTGACCATTAGGCAAATTCTCTCCCAAAGAAAAGCAACTATGGATACTAACTCAGAAAATGGAGAGAGGAAGGCTTTGAGACAATGCTCATTATTGCATACAGAAGGGATAGAGCAGTGAGACAATGCTCATCATTGCATGCCACCACTAGGGCACCTTGGCCTTCTTACACTCATTCTAGGCCTTGTGGATCTATTTCATTTCAGCATCAAGAGCCTTCTAATCCACTAGCCTACAGTCAAGAGTCCAAATGGCAGGTACACATTACCCATTTCTTCTCTGCCATCGTGTTCCTAAATGCTTGGAGAGGTTCTAGTGGCAGTACCTTCCTTTACCTGAGGATTGTCTAGCCACACCCCATACTGATGGCCATTCTGTGATGGTTGCTATAACAGTTTTTTTTGCTTATGTTTTCCTCACTCCCCCATTGCTCTCTTTGTGCAAGATTTGTCTAGACAACTTGTTATCCTTACTGGTTTTTTCAATCTTCAAATAACTTAAGTAAACCTTAGTAAAACTAAGCCTCGTGGTTTCAAAAAAATTCTAGGGATGGTCTTTCCAAGCTCTGAAATTTCCACAAATGAGGGTTGTGGAGATCACAACTTGCACATACTTAAATCCAATTTTGGATTGTCTTCAAGTCTGATTCTTGTCTCTTAGTCACATCCATGCAAGGATATGCCTCACTTTCTATCTTTGCACGCTAGTGTTTTTAGGTGCATTTCCAAGAAAAGCCAAGAAAAGGCCATACATGCTCAACCTAAATATGAAGATAAAATTAAAAGACAAACTGAGACAGTAATTGAAATCGGATTGGTTTATCTGGTAGATAAGTCTGACTAGGTAAGACCTACGATTACAACCTCAACGGCAATGAAAATTCCATCATTATGCCCAGATAATCCATTTCCAATGTCATTTATAAATGAAATTCTTGAGGCGGTTGAAAGTAACAAGGTGCATTCTTTAATGGTAATTGAAATTGGATTGGTTCATCTGGTAGACAAGTCTGACTAGGTAAGACCTACGATTACAACCTCAAAGGCAATGACAATTCAACCATTATGCCCAGATAATCCATTTCCAACGTCATTTATAAATGAAATTCTTGAGGCGGTTGAAAGTAACAAGGTGCATTCTTTAATGGATAGATTTAGTGGCTATCAACAAAGTGTCAATTTCAGACTGAGGGCAATAAATAACTACATTTACAAAAAAAGGAGCCTCATTTGCATAAGAGGTAATAACATTTGGACACAAAGATCTATTGCTGTATTTATAGATTTGTGGAAACTATATAAAGAATTTTATCCATGATTTTCTTGAATTGTATTTGGATGATTGGGTTGTCTTGACATTGTAGAAGAAGTCCTCATCCTTCCAAATTGCACTCAATTTGATAAAATGCTTGTTCATTACACTATTTGGAGTATTGTTGGGCTATGTTGTACACAGTTAAGGAATTCTAGTGGGCCAAGCAATTGTTGAGCTGAGACCTCCTGTGAATTATCAAAAATGAAGGCTTTCTTAGATCTATAAGCTAATGCAGAAGTTTGTAAAAGTATATCTTGAGATCACCACATCAATGGAGAAAATGCTGCATAAAGATCATAGGTTTGCATGGAGTACAAAGTGCCAAGAGGGTATCCTTGCTTCTCTTTCAAGTGCGCCTAGATATCATCAGCTTCGAGTTTGTGGAGTCTTCCATGAGCAGAATATTAGAGTAATGATTGATAGTGAAGCCGCTCACAATTTCATTGATAAGGTTTCGTATCCAAGTGGGGACTAGCCACAAAGAAATTTGAGGGATTTAGTGTCATAGTTGCAAATGGCTTCACCATTCCTGATACTAAGAGGATAGTGCAGCTTGACATCACCTTGGGAAGACATAACATGTATGATGACTTTTATTTCGTTGGATTGGGAAAGATTAACATGGTTTTGGGTGTACAGTGGCTTTATTCCCTTGGGGAATTCACCCTAAACTATCAAACTATGGAACTGAAATTCAAATCAGAAGGAGTAGAAGTAGTGCTTCACAGCATCAAGGATGGAGCACTAAGAGTTTTCATGGCCACAAGAATGGAACATCAATTCATGACAACCACAACTTCATCTATAGGTGAGATGCTT
>VDFB02112699.1:0-15721 GCA_007258455.2 Sequoia sempervirens
CCCAAACTCTTGTGGCTGCATAAGATTGCTAAACCCTCAGGATGGCAGGATTTAGCTCTGATACCACTGTAGAAACTCCTGTTTCCTCTAACTCTGAAACTGTATGATTTTTTTGTTTGCTTTTGAAGTTTTAGGTTTTTTTGGGTGTTTTTGCATGAATGATAAAAATTGCGATTTGAAAGGGAATTGCTAAATAAATTCAAATAAAATAATTTAACTTTGAAGATGATAGAATCTATTGAAACTCCCAATGCCAGACTACTTATTCAACTTCCGGAATGATTACAAATGATATCCAAATACATGCAAATGAAAAAGCAACACTTATTTCAATGAAAACCTGATATTGCAGCTGACTGGTTTTTGCTTGAAAGTGTACGGCCAGATCTCTGGAATGTCTTTCCCTTGCCTGAGTTCGCCTAAAATGCTTCCTCTTGCCTGGGCGCCAATATTGAAGAAGTGCCAGAGCTAAAACCCAAGGCGTTTTTAATCCACAAGCAAGGACGCCTTTCTCTGTGGCTGGTACGGCTTTTTAACCAGCAATAAATACAGTACGGATCTGGTACAGCAGTAAAAGAAATCCGTACGGCTCTATTTGATTGATCTGAAATATGGAAGGTAGGCACCTAAGATGAAAAATCACTTCCCAGAAGAATTCCTGATCAAACCCTTAAATATATTTCACCTGTGATGCTCTGTGATAGCTCCTGAATAAAGCTATCTCTCTGACTGGCAATAGATCAACTGATATTTCACAGCCTCTGAATCGCACACACTGAAGATTGCACATTCTCCAATGCAAATTGAAAACTGGAACCCTTGGCTCTGTCTTTAGAAGAAAATACTCAACAAAAAGTCGACTCAATCATAATGGCTCGATTTTCAATGAAAATCCCTTATATTCTTCAAAGTCTCGATTTCTCACAATTAGGTTTCATTAAAAATAATTCGAACTTCATCTTTTAATTTTTTAATAGTTTAAAAATCACATTTTTAATTATAAAATATAATTAAAAACGACCCCCTTTCAATGATGGTCGCCCCCTTGAATCAAAGCACTTAAGTTATAATATAAAAATATTATAACTTTATAATATAGCTCCAAATAATTAATATTTAATTAAATCAATTAAATATTAATATCTCCCTCAAAAACTATCCGATTCTTGAACCGTCTGAAGCTGGCGAACTAAGGAGTGATTCTGCACGTGACCAAACTATACTGCTAAAAATAGCAGGGGTGCCTCGTTGAGTGCCAAACCTGCTAAAAATAGCAACTCAAGCAAACGGTATCCGAATGAGCCCGAACGAAAGCCAACTGGTCAAATTCTGACAACTGAAGCCAAACCAAGCTCCATCAAGACCCTCTATCCATCCTATCAGCCTACGAGGGTCGCATAATAGGCTAATCATGTGCTCTGAGAGTTGTCAACTAGAAGGGGACATGACAGAAAATGTTGCAAATTAATTTATAAAGTTATAAGTTCGAAAAAGGTAAGTTATAACTTAAGTTATTAAGCTCACTTTTGTACCCTACGCCTAGGAATGAGAACATAAAGTTGTTTTTAAAAAGGGGTCTTGAACTTGGACACTCAAAAGGGACTTTAGAAAAAATTAAAATGAAATCATTTCCCCAAGGATGGCGTCCCTTTTGGAGGGAAAGGCAATTCGAAATTGGAATCCTATTTTCTATTTAAAACCCCTCAGAACTCTCATTTGGGACATGTTGATAATTTGATACCAAAGTGTTTTTGGCATCATGTTGGAATTCTTCAAGGCCTTAAGGACGAAAACCCTCAATGGTTGGTTCTAGTTTCGGAGTTGAAAGATACTCCCTAGTTGGATTGGTGTAGCTTCATTTTGGGAGCTTCCATTAGGCTTATTGGTGATGTTTTCAGTTTTGAAGTTTGGTTGATGGATTACTTTGATAATTTCTAGTATTGTTTTGCATTATGGTTGAGTTATTTCAATGTAGATTGGGGATTTGGGGTGAAATTTCAGAATTGGTGCTTTGCTGGTCCTTGTTTCCCTAGCCCAGCCATACCACCTATTAGTTCATGCTGACTTGAGCATTAGAAATCTTCTTTTGGGTATTGGAGCAATCTTTTCCTATGCCTTGGGTGCCCCTTTGCCTAAATTTGCATGATTTTTGAGGGAGTTTCTGATTTACTAGAGGAGTTCGCCCTCCTTGGCTGGCCATACATCTTGCCTTGGGAAGTGTGGAGAGTGTTGGGTGTTTTTGCATCCACTTTGCAATAGGTTTTGAGGTTGTTGGGTGGCGCCTAGTCTTCATTCTTGCTTGCTGATCTGGAAGGTGTTTTGGGAAGTTGTGCTTGGTTTGTGCTTGCTGTTGGAAGGTGTTTCAGATTTGTCATTTCATATCAGACCTGAACTTGCTGCTGTTCAGTCCATTTTCAGACTTCCGGGGGTCCCTATTGAGGTATATATTGTTCATTTGTATCAAGAGCTATTGTACTTGGGTATTTGGGTTGCATTTGGGTTGTCAATTCATACACCTAATTATTGCAGCAGTATTATATTTGCAAATTTCGTATTGTAATGAGCTCACTTTGTAACACCATTGGTAGTACCATCGGTGATCAACTCTTGTACTTATTTGCTACTTACCCCACTGAATAATTGGTTGAGCTTTCTTTATTTTCGTGCCACTCCTGTTAAATAAGTGGTTGAGTTTTACTTACTTTCATGTTATGCCCGCTGAATAAGTGGAGGATCTTTCTTTGATTGGTTAGCTTGTCGCCAAGTGCTTTTTTGTTTGTGTAATTCCCGTTGAACAATCGAATGGTTTCATTTCATGCACTTGGTTTTACATACTCACCCCATTGAGGAAGTGGTAGTTTTAGAAGCTCAATATTGTAAGCCTTACCACCGTATGCTCTCACCTTGTACACATCGGGATCTGGGTGATCAAAAAGTGGAGGGGTGTTTACTTTAGCTGGTTATCTTTGATTGTTGGCTAACGCATTGTAACCTTACCACTGTATGCTCTCACCTTGCCCTATAATGTCCCCTTTTTGGGATTGTCCTAAATCTTGTCCTTCTATAAATGATTCATATGTTTCTCTACTCAGAATTACTTATATACTCTTCACTTTATTCCCTTATAAATAATTGCAGACTAATATTCAAAAGATACTACTTGTTTTCTGATGGTTCGATGTTTGAATATTCAGTAGATATTATATTTTTTGACTGATCTGAATGTGTTTATGGATTCTGTTCTTTCCTTATCCACATCCTCTGTTGGTGCTGGCCTATTATCTTTTCTCCCTTGGAGAGATCCTTACTTGTGGTGGTGAACTGGCTTAAATTCCTAACCTGGGCAACGCCTTCCCTTCACTTCTCAATACATTTTTATATGTCCATGTCTCCTGCACAAGAGACACACCACTATGGATGGGTTTGATCATTCAAATGATCACGACTCTTAGTTTAGGCTTAATTATTATTTGCTAAATATAATTGCCCACCCCTTTCATTATATTCGCTACTTAAAGATAATCTTATTTGTAAAGATCGTTGTCTATTATCATTATCTAATCGCTGCACTTTGCATTGTGAACTACATTTTATCGAGCACAATCTATTTATGAGATCGCTACACATTATATTGTATTACTAGTTTTGTTTCCCTTAATCATTGTCTTCATTGACATTTTGAATTTTATTGACAATCCCTTTCAGCTCCTTACCCTTCATATAATTTGAAGAATGTGAGATTGTAAGGACCGACGACTCAATCGTTCTCCTCTTCAACAATTATTGTTGGCTTCTTCACAGTTGATACACGGCTCGATATATTCTGAAGATCACGATTCCAGCTATCGGACAATTGTGATGTCAAAGAAAGTCTTGGGCGTCTCTTATATATTGCTTGCGAATGAAAATAACACCTATGACGACAAAGTAAGGTTAAGAGCCTACTAACTCCAAACCCAGATTTGGTATAGGATATTGGTAGCAGTAGTTAATAATCAAAAGGCCCGATACTATCTATTGTGGTGTTCTATTCCTCCTGACTTCAAGATATGATCATGGTAATTTAACCAAAAATGAATGCTGATGAGAACATATTTGAGTTTGTGATTCCCACAATAATATCGATGCTTGAGAGAGGTATTTGAGGGAAGTGCTACATTCATTGTTATTCGACGCCATTCACCGAAGCAACATCTAATATTCCTAGCCGATATGAGATAATGCCCTCCATATTATAAACGCCAATAATAGTAATATGCACAATTAGTAGTAATATGAGATCGCCAAAAGCAATATAAATTGCCCTTGTGGTGGTGAGGGTATCAATAAATCGGTGGCTATAATTTATTTGTTCACAATCTTCCGTTCTAGAATATATATGTATCGACAATATTAATCAATGTGAATCGCTCAAGATGAATAATAATAATAATCGTGTGTAATGTCTCTTATACAATATTATGTGTCTCTGATGATAATCATTATTTATTGTTTGTATTCAATACTTATAATATTATTATATATTATATGTTTCCTATTCTAATAGCTTGATTTTATTGATTCATCTTAAATATATATATTTTTAGTATTTATTATAATATTTAATTTATCAGTATTTATATTCCAATATTTATAATATGATAATTATAATGATATTGTCTGTGACAATTATAATTATACTAATATGGTTGTGTATTTTATTATCTTAATGTCACGACGACGGGGACATGACATGCCCACATTGAGATTTGGGTGATTAGAAAGTGGAAGGAAGTTTACTTTAGTTGCTTATTATTATTATCTGGCTAACGCTAATGGGTAAAGATTTTGAAAAAAATAAAGGTGGGTTATTACAATAGTAGAGTAGGAAGAAAAATCAAAGCTAGAAGACATCATGGAGCAAGAACAAGAGGAACCTTATGAGCAAGTTGAAGGTGAAAATTCCTTGTTGATTTCTAATGATTGCGTGTACCGGCTAAAAATTGATGGGATGAAGGTGGGAAAAACTCTATTTGTTGGATATAAAGAGTTCAAGTTGAAGGAAGATGTGCCATTGATTGATTTACTGAGCAACATTGTGGATGGGTATACATTCGTGAAGAACATTTTGCCTTAACCTAATTTAAGGATTTTGAGTCACAAGAATGAAGGTGTTGAGGATATCTCAACAAACTTTCTTTTGGCAAATGAGGACGGGCATTTTGTTTGCAGCCAAAGGTACAAAAATGTTCAAAATTTGTTGCTCCTTATGTCATTGCAATTTTTTTTTCACAATGGAAAGAATGCAAAAGGTGATAGAGTAAGAGATACAACTTGTAGTACAGGGCATGTAGATTCTGTGATTCAACTTTATGATTATTTTTGCATTTGCGATCCACATGATCTTTTGATGGTCAAAGTGGATAGAGGCATTTGGGTTGAAAGGAAGTTGGTGAGGGATCCTATAGGGTTGGTTGTGCATCCTAACCACATTGTGAAGGATCAAGATTTACAGTTCATAGATCACTATTGGGACAAGATCGTGGGTGATGGCCAAATGGAGATGGTCACCTCAAGGTGCTTGATGCTAGATTAAGGTAAGCAAAATAGGTTTCATTTTGATGCTCAAGATTTTGTGACTAAGTTTGGTATGGTGTTTTGGGTATCAAGCTTCAAGCAAGTTGGGGGACTCATGAAGTATGAGACACTCCAAACTCCTAGCATCATGGGAGAAAAGCGAATGGTCACCACTTTCGGTGAACAAGAGATTTGCAAAGATTTTATATCATGGGTCTTGGAGAGATTAGCAAAACATTGAGAGTGCATTGGGAGCATTTTATGTGAAAGTTCATCATGAAATGGAAAACCAAAAGCAAAGTGGTAGTGCTACTAGGCATCAAAGAGGAAACTCCAAGATGTGTCATGGAAAGAGGAATGGAACCTCAATGGGCAACGATTACCACCACATCTAAAGGTGAGTCATCTTTTGGTAATTATACTTGGCTTAGGTGGAACCAGCATTGCATGGTGCTTAAATTCTCATGATCACAATTGAGTATAGGGTATCATCACAGATTGAGAAGGCATGGTGTTTCCATTAAGAAAGTTAGAGGGATTGCATGAAGATTTCAAGGAAAGATACTATGATAATGTGTGGTTTGTCTTGGATGTACTCACTATCACTCTCCTAAGGTGGTTACCCAATGAGATATTTGTGAAATGGGAATTTTTTTTGAATATAACCAACTAAATATGTTTGGGATAAGTGTTGGCTGCAATACACGTGAACCAAATGCCATGGTAAAAATGGTTTCCAACATTAGATTTGCTGTTCTCCATATGTCCTGCCATTACAATTCGCTATTTGTAGATGAACATGCATGTTCCATCACAAGGTTGCTTATTTGTAAGGGTTTCAGAAGTGTGCAGCTATTTTTGAGGGGATTTTCAAGTCTGTTCAGTTATTTCTAGTCTCCAAACTGTCATTATTATGGATTATTGACTGCTGTACCAATTTTTTGTTGCTGACCCTAATATTTTTAGACTTTGGGTTGTTGATTCTGTAAATATTATTGATATTCAAGATTGGATGATTACAATTGGAGACGAAGGCTCCTTATAAGGAAAAACAAGACGATGTTTCTAAAACGAAACAATCGTTAACTTAAAGCTAAAAAACAGAAATATGCTTAAAATAAACTAAAGCTAAAACAATTACTAAAAAAACAGCTAAGTTGCCTAATAACGCTAAGATGACCATTAATATTACATTATTATTTTAATACCCTCCTTTAATGGTCATCGTACAAACAAAAACTAAGTCTACCCATATTGTGCTAGTCATCAAAATGCATAGTATGCAGACTCCTTTTGCGCTCAGTTTGCTTTGCCACGTGAGCACTTTGCTGAGACGCTTCTTGGTTGGACTTCTCATCAGCCAACTGCTTTCTACAATACCTCTGTATATGACCAATCTTCCCACAGTAATGGCAAGTAATAGACTTCTTCTTATAGCTCTCCTCTGAATCGCCTCGTCCTTTCTGCTGAGTGGACTAACCTTTGCAAACATCCTTGGCAGTAAATGCTTGTTCAACACTAGGAGACTCAATGCTGCTCCCAAACTGCTTCCTCCACCTATCTTGCTGCAAAAGCTTGTTGCACAGTTCATCAAACTTCAAGTCAACATTGGTGGATGTAATGTTGAGCGTTTCGATGAAGTGTTCGTAGGAGTGTGGCAAACTTTTCAAAGCAATCACCACCATATCCTCCTCTTCCATCTTACGACCAATGGCCTCCAGTTGATCACGAATATTTTTTATTTTCATCAAGTGCTCCTGCAAAGACACTTGGTCATCCATTATAATAGAAAAGATCATATTCTTCAGGAAGAAAGCCCTGCTCTTGTCCGAGGTTTCATGAAGATCTTTCAAATGCTTCCAGATCTCCGCAGCAGACTTACCAGAAGGTATTTTTGGTAACATCTCATCAGTGACAGATAATTTGAGAAGCATGACTGCCTCCCTATTACCTCCATCATACTTGTCTTGATCCTTCCCAGCAACATTGGGACAAACTTCTGTACCAAGAACAAGCGCATCTAGACATCGGTGCTCAAAGATGGTAAGCATCCTCTGCTTCCACTTGTTGTAATTCTTGCCATTAAACCTCTGTGAACTTTCCAACATAACATTGGACAAAGTTGCCATCCCTCCCGTTTTCCAAAGCACAAAAAACAAGGTAACGTTGTGATCAGCTGGCAGAACACTGGACAATCAACTGGCACAAAATTCAAGACAAATCTGTCGGCACAAAAATTGAGGCAAGGAAAATGATGCACCCAGAAAAAACTGAAACCAACCCAGTTGAGATCTCAAAAAATCCACCAGGAATCTACAATTGAAAAAAAAAATTCGACTTGAAACAAAGGGTCAAAACCCTAGTCCAACTTTCTAAAAACCCTAGCCGCCATTAAAGACCAGAAAAATTGCAGAAAAAAGTCTTCAAAGTCTCAGGAAATCGTGGAAAATAAGAGGCTAAAATACCCGTATTTGAATCCACACCCAGACGCCAAAAGAAGACTTAGATCGAACATAAATCGCGGCCCAAATATGCGTCTTTCTTCACTCGCGTTCGCGCTAGAAAGAAAGAGACAAATACACGACTTTCTTCACATGTGTTCGCACCAAATAGACAAAAACGCGATCAATAAATGAAGAAGTTGCGACCTGAAGGGTTGAGAAAAAACTGCAAACAAAGAAATCCGTCGGCGCCCAGAATCTGCTAAAACGCGACTTTCAGAACCGCGACTTAAAGCAACAAGAAATTGCATCAAGCAATCACGAAATCATGAGCAGCGATGCTGACCGAAAAGAAAAAAACGTGATCACAAATTCTTTGAATCGTGCGGCCAGTTGAAGAAAAAAAATTCCCACGAAATTGCAGACTCTAAAAGCCTTCAAATTTTTGCAAGAGCCACACAAAAACTTCAAATTTTTTTTCAAAATTTTGGCTCTTCAAAAAATCTTCGAAAATATAGCACGATTTTTCATGAAAAATCGTTCAAAAAATTTTTGGAAAAAATTCCAAGTAACTAGGGCACGGAATTTTTTTTCTAAAGGCTCGTCACCCGCTCTGATACCTGTTGATGCGGTTTTTGTGACCATACCAAACAGCCGAAGAACAAAATAGTTTGGGGCTACTCCGTTCTCTCTTGATCAAAGTATTCCATGCGCTAAGATTGCGAGAAAGTTCGCATGTTCAACTCCCAAGGTTCCTTAAGTGCGAATAGACCCAGATTGGTTGATGTGTTTTGCTGTGTTCGTACGAGGGGACTTACACAATTGTCCAGATTTCTCACAGTTAGCAGCTGATATGTAATTTGAAGGGGATTCTTACGTGTATGATTTGGCAATGTGGTCTCTCTCCTAAAACTAATAAGAAAGTGCGGAAAGTAAAGGGGAAAGGGCCTAAGAAATTTATATTCTATTCTAAATGCAGGGTATGTGGGGCTTCGTCTCAATAGACTTCAACCGGATTTCGCCTAGCCTCCGTCGGACAGCCTCAGCAAAATCGGTGCAATCTTCAAAGGGGATAGCAAAAGGTATTCAAGTTATGGTTTAACATACATACACCATCAGAACAACGCATATAAGTATGTAACCCACAACCGAAGTTAAACACAAGATAATGTCCAGTTGACCACAGAAGTAGGACTTATCATCAACAAACGTAGTGGTATGGAATAAAGCGAAGCTATCTCAATAAAACACCACACGCAGTAAGCTACTTGCATTAATCTACTTGGATCACGAAGGAAGAAAAACCTTGCTAGCATTTCATGACAAGGCCAATTCCATCATCAATGAAAAAGATCTATTATCATAAAATGTATTTACACAACAATCTCCTCAAAAGTTTTCAAAGGGAAAACTTTCTCTCTTCTCCAAATGATGCAAAATGCTCTACAATGCTACACTATCTAGCTCTAAAGCTCTCTCAATGTCTACTCTGATTCTAACTGATCTAATCTTCTAATCTAATGCCTTACAAATGAGGGGGACTCCCCCTTTTATAGCTAGCCCAGTCCCAAAGGACGGCTAGGGTTACAATCAATAGAGTGGCCAGAATCATGCCACCTCAGCCCTAACCCTAAAAACTGCCAGAATAAGGGAGTGGTACATTAAATGAATCAAAGATTCCCACTCACTCCCGAAAATAGCAAATGCAATAAATGCTCCACATTCAGTCTTCTAGAAGATCCTCGTCCAGTAGTGTGTTCCCATTGGCCTTCTCTTTGACTGCCAACTCAACAAACCTGCTAAGTACGGCCTCAACCTCATGAACCGAAATAGGTGGAACACAATCCAACTGAAACTCTAATACCGTGACTGAATGCTCGTGCCTCGTACAAGATTTTCTCCAAGCAGCTAAGGAGTCCTGCGTGTTCTGGATCAAAGTGGAGAATGTAGCAGTATTCTCAAAGTCATCCTGTACAAAGGTCTTAACATCTGCAAAGAAGGGAACCAGCAAACCCCTCAAATTATCAAAACTTACTTCATCTGGATTCAGCCGCCTAGCAAATATGGCCTCGAAGGTGTTCTGAACTCCATCTATAATATTGGCCATAGCCCTGTGTACCTTGGCTGAATCCGCCTGTGCTGCATCGAAGAAGCCCGCGCCACAGCAATAGCGAAGAATACCAGCGAGAGAAATCATATCGGTCATTACGCTGCCGAATGACACCTCCATCAATCAGCAACTGCAATGGCACATGCCTCAACACCTCAAGACGTTGGATCACCTTACTCTGATAGATAGAGGCATCGCCCCAAGCATGATCCACCGCATCCATCCGTGTCAAAATAGTAGAGGCCTGTTGAAAGGCAAAGGCAAGGTCCTCCATAAATTTCTCTGTCTCAGTACGAACTCCTGTGACCCATTTATCTGCCTCACATTGCCATCTTCCCCAGCTCTACCAGCCGGCTGATGACTCTCTAGGAATATCTGCTGGAGGCTCTATCAACTGGTACATCACGCCCACCGAGAGCGAGACAAGCACTTCTGTGAACATATCCAGTGCGCCTTGTGTTTCTCGTTTCAACTTCTTATATTTTTCCTTCTTTCTTGAACAATCTATCCTTGAGGGCAAGGAAGGAGTTATCACACTCCTCAACAATCTGAGCACCAGTAGGGCGTCCCAAGTCAAGAGTGGTGACCACATAGTTTTCAGGAGCTGCGTCATTCCGGTCACACTCGACTCGTGGGACAGCAACGTGAAGGGTGCGAGAGCCATCCTCATCTGTGGAGATCTTCGAAAATTTTCTTGCCTTCTTCTTTGGCGGAGGAGCACTGATCAGGTTCAAAAACTCTTCCATCTCAACCGCTGGATCAATCTCCTCACTCGGGCTTCTTCGCATTCATCTCACCAGCCATTCGGGCTTACTCCTTATAAGAGTATGCTCGAAGGGCTGCTGCTCCTGTGCCTCGACTTCTCTAACCTGTTCCACTTCTTCCTCATTCTGGCGAGGCTCATTGTCCTCGAGTGGCTGAGTGTCACCTGACACTATATCATCATCATCGCCATCATTCATGGCCGCCTCTATCTCCTGCTGAAACTGAGGGTCAGTAATAGTCCCCTCATCATCATGCTGATCAATCCTGACAGGTACATTGGCACTCTGGCCAATTGACTCCCTCTGTGGAGGCTGAATATCACTCTGTATCTCCGGTACCTGATTCACTGCAATCCCTCACGATAAACAAACAAAGACCTCACATGCTTGGAGAACGTGTCTCCAAAGGTACTGCCACTGTGACTCGTGGAGGTTCTGGCTGAACTATTTCTTTCTTCCTGGACTCTGGACCTCGTGTAATTTGTTTCTTCCTTCCTGTGGTGGGCGTCCTGTGATCTCCCATCATATTGTAAGTCAAGGCAATTGACCTACTCTTCAATCTGCTCACCCGTCTATCAACCCATGCCCTGGTGAATGTCATAACTGGGATAGAAAGAGTATCTAAGTCTGCAACCTCGGGCTCTGACCAGTCTACAGGCGGAAGTAGAGTATCCCGAACAGCTGCATAATCTGGATGAACAACATCCATATCCTCATTAACCTGGTCCGGAACTGGAACTACCTCACACTCCCTGATCAGAGTAATCGGCAACCTAGAGAACATTCTCTTCTTCACTTCAATTTCATCAACTGCATCAGCCCAATAATCTTCTATGGTGGCCTTATGTTTAAACTCCTCCGACAGAACCTAATTGATGTTATGGTGCGGGTCATAGTGCTGTCGGCTTGTATGATATGAGAAGTGATAAAATTGAAGCTCACTCTCAGCTTCCCTAGCTGCCTGTATCGAAGGACACACCTCATCCGAGTTGCCCATCACAATCAGAAACTCTATCCCCCCTTTCTTCTTCTTCTTCTGGATTTTGTCAAAGGCAAGCAATTGTCTGGATATCTCTAGCATTATTATCTTATCTGTTGGGTACTTAGGCAGCCTATAGGGGTATGAAACCTTTACTGACCTAATGTAAAAATCTTAAAACTGTGTAAACCCGGCACCCATACCTTTGATCAGCCCGCAGGCATCCCTAGAAGATTACTGTGATGTAACCTCTCTGAAGCAGCCTCGTGATGTACATGGTGAATGAATGGTGAACCGTTTGCCAATAAGTTGTACTTTTCAGCAGGTGCAGCTATTACCGCGCCCTCATGGATTTTGAATTGGTGAAAGAGCCACAACCGATGGAGTTCCTTGTAGAAATCCCTCTGTACCTCGTAATCCGTGCCAACAAGTAAACAAGATAGGAGCTCATGTAAAACGTTTTAGTCCTCCTCAGGCTCAGGAGCTGCTCATGTATATTATCGCTGATCATCTCAGCCCAATTGACATAATCCTTGCCCTCTAACACCAGGTTGATGTAATAAAACATCCAAGGCTCAAAAATGTAGGACTGTGGGCAACCACCAACCCTGCTCAGCAACATGACAAGATCACAATATTCCTGCTTCAGGTCCTCCGCTATGATCTGTTTCGGCAACTTCGCACGAGAAGGCTTCGGGGTGCTCATCCAGTGAGTGTTAATTGTATCCATGCACCGTTCAAAAGCAGAAGCATACATCCACTCCGCTTGCTCCCTGGATTTGTAGATCATGTTTCTGTGCACCGGGATCCCAAAAGCTTCACCAATCGCTGCCGGAGTAAGGTTGGCAAGCACTTGGCCATCTGGTGACATGATCGACCGGTGTTCTTTCTCGTAGCAGTTGGCGCACTCCATTATAAGCTTTGAGCACTGAATAGCTGGCGGAAAACCAGCAGCTGCATATAGTCCACTTCGGACGATGTTGTGCGAAGTGACCGAAGCCCGATGACTTCCAATTCCAAACAGCCTGTTCTTGAGGGTCTCCAAGTTGACAGGGCCCAGGTTAGTATCCGTCAACTTGCCCAGCTTTGAAATAAACTTCGACTCCGACATGAATGTTTTGCTGAGCTTCTTGATCTGAGCTTCTTGATCGTAGCCTGTCTTGAGGCACCATTGTCTTTTCCGGTTGTCCTCGCTTCAGCCATCTGCAACATAACAAACATTCATCAGCAATTAAATTTAATAAAAATGAGGCATGATATAGGGGCTGCAGTCGAATTCTAGAAGCTGCAATAACTCTCGTGTTTGCAAACCTCAGCTTCTTTTCTTGAATAAGTTCGAATTCCGACACTTAGAACAGATTTCTAAGTGAACTCTGATGACTTTACTTCTCAATCAGCAATCAGCAATTTGAACTTCTATGTCTTCGTATCAGCAATCAACAAATAGTAAACTTGCAAGTTCGTACTTTTCACTTCAAGGCGCCCCTCTTATTGGCAACTTCAACTAAGCTTAAACAAATTTCAGACTCAAGACTAGCAAGGCCGTACCTCTTGACTTTAGTAAATACTTCTCAGCAACTTCAAATTTAATCAACTCTCAAGCTTCAGCAACTTAAGGTGCCCCTCCCTCAAACAACAAATTTAATCAACTCTCAAGTGCGCCTCCTCAGCAACAATCGAATTCCCTCAAGCCTGAGCAACTCACTCAGACTCAGCAAAATTCAAACTCTTCCAGTCACGACTCGCTGCAATGCTTCACTCTCAGAGCAAGTTCGACTTCTCCAGCTGTGAAAATGAGTGAAAAACGTCTTCATTTTATAGCCAAAACTCGAATTCTAGAAGAAGTTAATTTTAGCGAGTGCCATTAAACTCCACTACTCCACTTCAAGAATTCGAATTTTCCCTCTCTGGTGTTTCTGACACTTGTCTCCAGTCGTCGGGAATATTATTCTTCTAGAAACTTGACTTTGACTGGCGTTTTGGATTTTGCTTTCGAAAATTTAATTTAATTCATCTTCTTTTAACTCACCAGCCGGAGCTCTGTCACTTGAAATCGAATTTTTTTTTTAACTTCATCACCTGCTCTGGAAAATTCATCCTCAAAGAATTTAATCAAAATTATCTAGGCAACTGACTTCAGATTCATTGTTCGAAGAAAATTCATCTTGAAAACTCATTTTATTCATGTTTGCTTTAGAAAATTTAAAATTTTCCCTTAGGAAAATTCACAATTCGAGCACTGATTAAATTCTTTACTGAAAAGGTGTTGGCGAAGCTCAGAAGACTTGGAAATCCATCTATCATCACGAATGTTCAGTACCCAGAAGCAAATTTTCTTGATGCTACAGATTCGCCATTTTATGACGGAGTTCATTTGATTTTAATTTGAACCTTAGAAATATTTCACCATTTAAACTAGTTCTTACATGATCTTTCTGTGTGTTGCTCTGACTTCTTGAAAAATTTGAATCATCTTGCATTATCATCGTTTCTGACTCCATCACTGAGAAGAGTTGCTTGCTTCGGAAAATTTTATTATCTTGGTTCTAGGCGTATTTTCCAAGGAAAATAAATTTTCCTTAGAAAATATTTAAATCATCTCTTGCATTTTGAGGACTTGCCTTAGAAAATTTGATTGCCAGTGGAGAGGAAATTTATCAACTTCATTTGGAAAATTTTATTCATTCCCGGCACGCCTTGTACATTTTATTCTCGCTCCACACTTGGAAAATATTCATTAAAAGTCCCACGCCTTAGAGAGTTTTCAACACTTAGCAAATATTTTATTTTCTACCTGAGGCGCCTAGCACACTTCATTTTATTTTCACCACCCTCAAACATTTCAACGCCCTCAAAATATTTCCTAACACCTTATGACACCCTCAACGCCTTCAAACACCTTAGGCGCCTTATGACTTCACCACACCTTAGCAAATTCTAACGCCCTCAAGATATTCTAAAATCACCCCTTAGGCGCCCAACACTCTTGGAGAAAAATCACGCCCCACTCACCTTGGGCGCATTTTGCCTAGGGAGGAGGATAACGCCTAGCCTTTTACCTTGAGTTTACCACGCCTTGGCAAAGTTTTCATCCCACTTACCATTTTTATTCACTTTTCACACCCAAACATGGGCGCATTTGAACCTACCAACTGGATGACTCTTCAACTTCGCTTTTTTGTCCTCATGTGAGCTCATTTGGGCGCATTTAGGAGGGTGAGGAGGACGAGCTTGCAAGTTGGGCGCATTTTGCATGTGATGAAGGATAAAAACTTTGACTTTTGTTGACCATCTCCTTGCTTTGGGCGCATTTCCATACTTGTGAAGGATGAAATCTCAAACGCCTTTGGGTGACCCTTCGCCTTCTAAAATTTTGTCTTGACATGGTCCAGTTTGGGCGCATTTTGCCTAGGGGGAAGGATGAACTTGTTTGACTTTTCCTTGACCTTTTTGCCTTGGGCGCATTTTAATGCCTGAGAAGGATAAACTTGCATCTTGGGCGCATTCTGAGGGGTGAGGCGGATTTTTCATACTTAGAAATTTTTCAACCTTTTCCTTCCTTCATCTTGGGCGCATTTGGACCCCTGAGCAGGATGAAATTTCGTTGACTTTCTTTGACTTCTGGTGTCTTGAGCGCATTTTGACCCCCGAGCAGGATGAACTCACATTTAAAAATTTTTCCACGCCCCTAGCTGAGATGGGCGCATTTTCCTATGCCTGCTGGACGAGACTCCAGACTTAGACGAATTTTTATCATCCTCGCCAGCTTACGTGCCCTGCTATTTATAGTAAGTTCTCTGAATTTGGACTTCTGAAGCTCGGAATGGCCTGAAATTCTAAACATAACATCCTCATGCCTTTATCAACTTGT
>VDFB02112700.1:0-42990 GCA_007258455.2 Sequoia sempervirens
CTTTTCAAATTTGAAACAATTCCTTTTCCCTCCAAGTTGGCGTCCCATTTCCTTAAGACAAATTTGAATTTAATTTAGAAATAACCTCCTCCATAAGATGGGCGTCCATTTTCAAGTATTAATTTTTGACCCTTATAAAAATATGAAATATCTCCATGAGGCACCACCCCTCAAAGTCCCCCTTTTAAGAACAACTTAAAGTTGTTTCACTAGGCTAAGGGGTCACAATATTAAATTATAACTTTAGAATATAACATTTTTAAATCAACTGGAATTATCTCACCAAAAAATGCTTCCCAAGGTCGATATTGATCAAACCAACTGGACTAACTGAAGATGAGAGCCAACCATGTCGAAGCTAACAGGACCACTGCCAGAAATAGAATTTACTAAAAATAGTAAATTCATGAAGGTGCTCCAAATGCCAAGAAAAACACATCACCGTGAAGCTCATGAAAAACCCAGAAGGAATCCACAGTTCAATCACCAATTCACGAGCAAAATCATCCTCCAAACAAGAAACCCTAATTTCACCCCTGAGTAGCCTACGGGTCTCCAAAATAAGCCAACAATCAACATAAAAAGTCATGCTTGAGAAGGGGACATTAAAGTCTTTCATTCATCTCCTTGTCTAATTTTGATTTGATGATAGTCACTCTTTAGGTAAATCTTTGTGAAATACTTTGCTCCAGTCAAACAATCCATAATGGCATCCATCCTTGGCGATGGGAATCTATACTCGATAATGTTCCTATTATAAATGCTGAGATTTCTGGCTTAAAACTGTGTTTTGTTTTTAGTATCAACGTTTCAGATCAAACTCCATGATCCATTTTCAGGATAATGCAAGAAGAGAAAATGAGTCATTATTCCCTTGAGTTTGTACACATCCTCCACTCTTTATCTTTCTTTGGTTCTATTACACTAGGTACTGCACATGGGCTTAAGCTTTCTTTGATTAACCCCTTCTTTAACAACTCTTGTATTTGTTTGCTCAGCTTCACATTTCTATAGGTGTCATCCTATGTTTTGCTTTGTTTGGTAAAATTTCTCTAGGTATTAGATCTATATGATGACTGAGGCTCCAGACTAGTGGAAGTCCATTTGGTATATTCTCTAATATGATATCTTTATACTCTCTCAATAGTTATGCTACTTCCATCTATAGTGGATCTTCATCCTTTGTGGTAAAATTATCTACCCCTGAACTATTGCACTTCCTTGGAATCAATGCAAAACATAGGTTCTCATGCCTCAATCCTTCCAAAAACTTATTTTCATCTACCAAACATAGTTTGGTAGTGCTACAAACTTCAGTTTTGTCATCTTCCTCCAAAGGTATCGATTTAATTCTCTTTCCATTTGAAGTCACAATATAGGTATTCTTCCTTCCATCATGAATTGATTTCATATCATATTTCCATGGTCTTCTTAACAATAAATGGTATGCATCCATAGGCATAATATCACACAACACTTCATCATTATATGATCCTATATGAAATTTCACCAAGCACTGCTCTCTTACCAAGATTTTATGTTCATCCCATGCTATATTATAGGGATTTGGGTGTTTCAATCTCTTCAAATTCAACTTGGTCACCATCTCCTCTAAAAATCAATTATCAGTACTACCACTATCAATGGTAACTCTAGATACCTTTCCTTTAGATTTACATCTTGTTCTGAACAAATTCTTCCTTTGTGGTGGTTCCCCAATCACCTCCCCATGCATCAAAGCTCTCCTCATGACTAATGACTCACTTTTCTCAGGTTTCCCAACTGAATTAGGGGGTGTAATAGGTTCTTCATTCACATAAGTGGTTTTCCCAGTATGCTCAAACCTTTTGTTGGTACTTCGTTGATGATATTCAAATGCTCTATGTCCTTCACCTTCACACTTGAAAAAACTTCCTCTAAATGGTCTCTTCTCATATCTTCCTTCATCTCTTATAAATCCATAATTACAGTAGGAATTATGACCTCCTCTATCATTACGGTATAAATTTTTGTCTTATCTTCCTCTTTGGTATGAATCATTGTCCTTCTCTCCACTGTTGTAGGGTTTTTCATCGTTGTTTTGCTCTAAATATGGTCTTTTCTCTCTAGATTGTGATTTTCTCCTCTGGAATCTTCCTCTTGCACTTCTCTGCCTTTGTTCAAACTTCGTATTCAACTTTTCCTCTACCTTCAATGCAAATTGGTATGCTTCTTCAACTGTGTTCATCTTTACTAGGCTCAACTGTTCTTGGATATTTGTTCTCAATCCATTAATGTACCACACAATCTTCTCTCTACTTGCTTCAGTATGTTTAGCTCTAATAATCATTTTTTAGAACTCTTCAGTATACTCCTTCATATACTTCTCTGTTTTCCTTAGATTCTATAATCTTTTCAACAATTCAAGCTCATAATCCACTAGAATGAATTGATTCCTCAACTTTGTCACCTTCCTATCCCATTTTATGATTTTATCTTTTTCTCTCCTATTTCTATCCAACTAAACTTCTTTCCACCAAATAGCAACATGTCCTTTCAACTTAGTTTTTTCAAATCTCACTCTTTCTGAATCTTCAATTTCCTCATACTCAAATTATTCATCCATTCATTGATCTAACCAATTAATTCCTCAAGGTTTAAATTTCCTACGTAATTTTAAATTCCAATGCTAGGTCTCTTACCAATCTTGGAAATAGCTTTCAACATCTTTACCTAATCTGAATCTTCTTCTTCTACTAGGGGTTCTTCATTCTGATTTACATCATGATCTAATTCATCATCATCACTTTTGTCTGCATGTCTAGGGTTTAGACCTCTTCTTCTATCTTCTTCTACAACATCTAATAGAAATCTCATTTCTCTCATCATTTCCAACATTTCATCCATTCTTCCAACAACGTTCACCATAACAAGTTCTCTCCTTGGTGACATCTCTCCCCTTGGTGTATCTACCTCAAATCAGCGATCTAGTTGCAAGGGTTTCAACTACCTCACAATCAGCGATTGGTTGAAAATGCATGCATTCTACCTCAGGTTGGCGATTTTTTCACCATAAGGAATATCTCTCAAGACTCGCAAACTTGCTCTGATACCACTTGGTGCAGTCATCAATGGATGGTCCAAAAAGAATGATCCAACCATGCAACTTAGAGTTCAACATAATGGAAATAACACAAGAAAATTCTTAGTGAACATGAATTATCATTGATTCAATAATTTCTTGTCTTGCATACATCATATTCCTCATATGAAAAATAACTAGGGCTCATAGGCTTACCACAAGGGCATTACAAATATTACAATTGGCACAAGACCTCATTATATTCCACAACCTAGAAGTTTGGATCGAACAATCTAATTCCTAACTCATGAACTACTAAAAAAAATCTTTTAAAATAATTACAAATGATCTTAAATATGAATCTCTAGCTCCAATTATGATCCACATTAGCCTCAAGGGTTTATAAAACCTAATGTATGATCAAGCGTGTAGGTTAGCCTTAAACATTAAAATATAAGCCATCAATAAATTAAATGAAATGTGGATCACCAAGAAAGTTCCCCCTGTGACCTAAAAGCCTTAAATGGTGTTACATTAAGCCTTGAATGATGTTCCTTGAAGGTATAACTTGGATTCATGCAATGAATTTGGTGCCTTCAACGTTACATCATCTAGTGAAGTATGTTTACAACAACAAGGTTTACGCAATCAAAGCTGACCTACAATCAAAAAATTGTTTTCAAGTTGAAACATTAATGAAAAATCCTCTTACAACATTGACATCAACTACAAAAGTGGAACCTTTACAATTTAAGGATAAGCATAAGTGCTTTCCACCCATGACAATGTTGTCAGAAGGTGATTGGGGATCATTAGATTTCACACTTAAATTCAGTGGGAAACCCAATATTATACAATTAAAGTCAAGGAGAAAGAAGCTGACATAATATCCACAAAAGTTGAATCATCCAAAGCATGTGAGTCCACAACTTTTAGTAAAGAAGAGGAAAAAACAAATTATACATCCACATATGATGAATGTGATCATGAAGAACCACCAAATCCAAAAGAAATGGAAAAACTTTATGGAAGAGTTTATGAGCTTTTGAAACAACTTGGTTATAATGGAAAAGGATGTGGTGCTAGAGAACAAGGTATATGTGCCCCTATAGAGCCTAACACAAGAAATAACTAGCGGTCTTGGTTATTGTCCGTCAAAAGAAAATAAAGCATCAAAGAAACCTTGGCTTAATATCAATGTTATCACACAAAACACTCCTAAGAAAAATATACTTCATCTTCAAACACATGTTTTAGTGATGATTGGGGTGCATTAGATTTTACACCCTCCTTTAAAGGAGAGTATAAAATCTCACAATCTAGAGAGTCTTGTGTATGTATGACACCTTGTAGTAAGCAAGAGAAATCTTTGTCAAAAAAGAAACATCTACTATTGATCAAGAGGATACCTTGTTGAGGCTTCTTCAAGCTCGCTTGATATCTCTCCCTCCAAAAACATGAAAGAAATTTTACAATAAAAGCTCATTTTGTGCATATCATCAAGTAGATGGTCATTGAACTAATGAATGTTAGGCTTTGAGTGATAAAATTAAACATCTAAAATATTGTGGTTCTCTTCCTTGTGTTGATGCACCTATTTCCTCTAATTGATAATGATTTTCATCCTATCATGTTGCTCATCACTAGGTGGCAATAGAAGCTTTATGTGTCTTTCTCATTGCTATTCATGGTGGTACAATTTTAGGTGCAACCATATTTATCTTGGCAGAAATATAATAGTCATCGATAGTTGCCTTTGTCTTTATTATTGGGGGGCAACGATAACTAATTTTGGAGGTGTGCATTCTTTCCAAGGATCCCTTCTTCCCCTCTTTCTACTTAAAATACCAACATAACAATTATGTTGACATTTTAAGTGGCGGGTATATTGTCCCCCATTCATTGTTTGCATGTTCCCTTCTTAGTGATGATATCATACATCTCCTAGCAAGTGTGAACATTTTATTCAAAGTGTGGCTTTCTTGATCTATGTCACATGTCTTATTTGTGGTGATATTATACTTGATTTTCTACAAGAGTGTGACCTTTCTTGCAATATGGCATTCCTCTTAGTGGTAATGCTATGTATTGCATTCCCTAAGGTGTGAATCTTTATCTCTTGATTAGTCCTCTATTGGTGGCATTAAGCATGATGTTCCCTAAAGTGAGACCTTTTATGAACTAAGAAAAACCCCTTTGACTATCCTATCCTATTGTATTTAAAAATTTGTCATGGACACCAAGCATAACACAACTTGCTTGCTAGTTGATCCTTTTTAATTTTTTTCATGAGTGTCTAGCATAATGCAGCTTCCTAGCCTTGTGAAACCATTTTGTGGTACCTTATCAAAGTTATCAGGGAGTATAACTTTTTGGTATGGTTGATGTATGGGATCCTGTAGACTTGGCATGAATTTTCCATCAACCACCCTTTTTGGGGCTCACCTAGTGGACACTGCATTTCACTAGCCCTCATGAGTATGTTTTGTTTGCATAGTGGACAATGGGTTTTCACTTGTGAATGCTTATTTTTATGGACAACAATGCAACCACGACTAGTCCATCCTTTCTTTTCTTTCCTTTTTGTATTAATTTTGACATTGTATGCTTGTGTATCTTATCTTGCTGCTTCATATCATACATATGTATGTGTCCCTTTGTGCTTATGTTGGTTTATCATGGGATCTTAGATCTGTTAGTTTTTATGATAAGATATAAAAGCAGAAATTTAATTCAAAATTAGATACAATAACACAACATATACCTTGGGAAAACCCTCCTCTTGAGGGAGAAAAAACCAACAACAATATATCACTTATATATTGAATGATAAACAATAGTCTCCTTTACAATGAGGCCAATTATGAGGCCAAGTAATGACACCACAATCTAATGCTAACAAAAAAATAGTATGATGCCTTTTTTGATGATAAACTCAACCTTCTACAATGCTTCGATCTAAACTTGAAGTATTCACACTTAACTAGAACTCAAAATATGATGGATATGAATGAATATTTATTGTGAAGCATTGAGTTTATCATATTCTAAAGGTTCAAAATAACTATTATGCAATAAAGAACAACACAAGGAACACCTCAAAGATTGGCCTAAGGAATGATAATACAAAGAAATAAGATGAAATAAAGATTGCAAATGATTATACCTTTGTGTTGTTGAATCCCTTGGTTGGCCCTTGATGTTTGAAAGCTTGTGTGCTCCTTGGATGGCTATGGAGATGGCTAAATGCAAGTTGAATGTAATATGATAAATGCAAATGCTAGAGACTAAGTGGCTTGACTAAACGGCTAAGATAATGCTTGAAAATTGAGTGAGAAATTTGGTAGCATAAGGGTGAAAAATGACTAAATGTTCTTAAATGTATTAGAAGAGGGGGTATTTATAGAAGAATTTGAATTCTCTAGAGAATTCAATGGTTGATATTAAGCCACCAAGGCCAAGATGAAGGGCTATGGTGAGTTGAGGACTCACAATCCCTCACATCTTGATATGTGGAGGATGAAGTGGCCTAGGATGTGATGATGTGTAAGTGAGGTGGAATAAGGACAAGTGATGTGGAGGAAGGACAAGTACCTTGCAAGTACCCTGGGGAATGAGAAAAATTTCCTCAAAAAGGAACTTCTTATCCCCAAGTGAGAATGGAAATGAATTTTGAGGAATTTTAGAATTCCTCAAAAATCTCCATGGGGAATGAGAAAGTAGTTGGAAAAATAAATGTGAATTAAAAATTTACATGCTTCAGAGAATCTAGTGGATAAGAGAGAGTTTCCAAAAAGGTGGGAATTTTCCACATGTGAGTGATGTGACAAGTCAAATATTCTAGAAGTTACATGGGGATAAGTTAAGCCTTGTAAGGATAAATGTGAATTAAAAATTCACATGGGAAGAAAAGGGGGCCTCAGATGACTTCTCAATAGGAGAAAATAAAGGGCATGGTTGGAAAGAGCTTGAAAAATCAAGCACGTTTTCCTTTTGAATGGAGTCAAACAGACCTACGATTTGTGAATGGTGGCCCTGAGAAGTTAGGGAATTAGTTGGAAGATAAAAAGGTTAAATAAAAGGTAAAAATACTCTTTTATTTTAAAAAAGGGTAAAAAAAGGGGGGGAAAGGATTAAAAGGTAATTTTAGAAATTACCTCACCTCATTTCCACTGTAGCAGTTGGGAGAAGAGGAGAGGAGAGGAAGAAGATGAGGAGAGACAATGATGAGGGATAATAAGACATACATCATCCTCCGTGTGGACGAGGTGCGAAGATTCTACCGCAAGTACGCAGTGCCCTGCCAAGTTAGCAACAAAACCCCTCTTATGTATTTTAAGCATTTTTAACATGTTTTGAAATCTTTATGCAAATTTGAAGAGATCAGTTTTGTTAATGGGATAGAGTAGGAAAATGGGTAGGAGGTAAAATTGTGATTTTTTGGGTTTGGTAGAGTAGAGGATGAATTTTAGGGGGTGTTGGGGGGGGTTGGCATTGTCTCTGGAGGGCAAGCCTGCCCCACTGTGGGGTGGCATCACCCTAGATTGGGAGGGGTCCGCCCCGTTGTGGGGCAAGTTCGCCTCAACCCAGGGCGGGTTCACCTCGGTGGGGGTGTCACCGGCGGGGCGTGTCTGCCTTGGCCCGGGGTGGGTCCACCCTAGCGCAGGGGGCGTGGCTGCCCCGACCGGGGGTGGGTCTGCCCCACGAGAGGGGGCATGGCCACCCAGGCCTAGGGCGGGTCTACTCTGACATGGGGTGGGTTTTCCCCACTGTAGGGTGGGTTTTCCCTTACGAGGGTGAAGTGGGGAAGGAGGAGGAGAAATAAATGAAGAGAGGGAAACAAGAGATGTCTCGTGGCCAAGCATAAAGTGAACTGACAGGCAGGTGAATATGGATGTAGATTTTTGACCGATTACAGACACATGAGCGTCACTTGGATGTACTGGCGACGACTACTGCAGCTATGTCTAGAGAAGATCATGCAACACTAGGGCATGCAGGATTATTACATTTTCTACACTTTATGATGCTAAGAGCTCATCGGGCAATGTTGATGACACTTATAGAGAGATGGAGTTCTGTGATTTCAACCTTCCATCTTCCTATAGGGGAGATGACAGTGACACTTGAGGATATATGGCACATCCTGAGGCTACCCATAGCAAGGCGGTTAGTGAGCGAGGTGGTGTCCAAAGGGGCAGAGTTAGATTACACCATCTTGGTACTCTTTGGAAAAGACGATCTGCCCATTCAAAAGGGGTAGTTGGACTTGGATAGATGTTTGTCACTGGGGGTACCACCCTTACCACTATATCTGTGCAGACTGATTAGCGGGATATTATTGCCAGATCAGAGCAGGCGGTTTTGCATTCTACGATTCATGGAGGTAGTTCAACATATTTTCAAGTGGCGAGAGGGACAGTTCTCATGGGGCTCGTGTTTATTAGCACATTTATATAAAGATATGCATGTGATCTGCTATTGGGGGTCATTGAGTGTGACACACATGACTCTATTACAAGTTTGGGTATGGGAGCATATTATGGTCATGAGGCCGCTAGTGGTGAGGAGAGGAGAGGAGGATGATAGAGAGCTTATTGCCTGGGGGTATGGGGAGGCCAGGGGCTAGGTGTTGTGTTACAAGATGCAGGGAGACATGGACAGATGGAGGAGAGTGTTTTATGGCTTGTAGGAGGTGGACATAGTATGGTGTCCATATATGTATCGTCGATTTAGGGGATGGAGGGATGAGGAGAAGAGACATCAGGCCTATTTTATGAGTAGATGTGTTTTGATTGGGAGCTAGAATTGCATAGTGGAGGCTCATCGACCAAACAAAGTGGTGAGGTAGTTTTGGCTGAGACAGGATATTTGGGCAACTCCCAACATGTTCCGTCGGCTTACTAGAGAGTGGCCATGGGGAGGCCCTATTTCGCCTAGGGCTTCTAGAGAGGCATGGGTGGTGGAATATCAGGTGCCCTACTCTAGGAGGGCTGAGGGGGCTGAGGATGCAAGAGTGACATTGTGGTATGTCTGGTGGTTTTGCAACCACCGGTGGGACAAGATTACACTTACGGTTCCTATTGTGGGAGCCTTAGGGTTCAGATCAAAGGATGAGTGTTGATTGTCTAGGGAAGCAGGAGAGAGACAGGAGCAAAGGGGAGAGGAGGCAGGTGGGGTCAGGGGGCAGGAGGGGGGTGCGGGAGGTGTTAGGAAGCATAGCGGAGGAGAGGCTGGGGTTGTAGGACAGTCGGAGGGGAGGAGGAGGAGGAGACAACAGAGGAGGGATAGAGTGAGGATGGATGTGGGGGAGGGGATGGATGCAACATGACAGGAGGAGGGGAGAGGTCTAGACACAGATGCAACATGATAGGAGGATGGGAGTGAGCCAAAGGCGGAGATGGTGGGTGAGGTGGAGGGAGGAGTTGTTCAGCAGATAGGCATAGGTAGTAGAGTACGGTGGAGGAGAGTTCAGGTTAGAATAGAGCAGAGGGAAGTGGGGGTCGTAGGACAACAAGATGGAGCACATAGGGAGACAAAGGCCAAAGGTTAGCTAGAGAGGATACCAAGGATTAGACTATAGAGGAGGGTTTAGATAGAGATCGGGGTAGAGCAGGAGCCCCACGGGCTAGAGATAGGGATGAGTGAGGAGGGAGAGGAGCTTGAGGGAGAGGCGAGAGCTTTAGGACAACCGAGGAGGAAGATGAGGGTGGGGAGGAGAGGGCAGTTGAGGAGGATTCAAGTGATGAGCAGTGTTGAGCAGGTACAGGATGAGGCAAAGATTGATATGATGGACATGGAGGTTCACGTCGCGGAGCCACTAGCAGTAGTACCAGCTGCACCAGTTGATGATCTAATTGTTTTATTGAGGGGATCCTAGGAAAGACTACGGGTGATGGAGGAGGAGCTGAGGAGTGCAGAGGCGGATGTATAGAGATTAGAGGAGACACAATAGAGAGAGTTTGATGTCATTTTGGGGCATGCAACTACAGTGATAGGTGGTGTGGAGAGGGAGAGGGATGAGGTGTGAGTAGAGATGGAGAGATTGTGGGATGAGCTAGCCAGGGTGACCTAGGATCGAGACATGCTACAGGCGGTGATGACCATAGCATAGGTGTGGGGACAACCAGAGTCTGGAGGGGTAGTAGAGCAGGGCTCAGTGGAGTGTCTTCAACATGCTGAGAGGGAGATGGAGACATTGAGGATACAGATGGTAGGGCTGGTGGGGGAGAGGATGGAACTCCAGGACATGGTGGCTACTATAGATACAACTCTAGGGGAGGCAAGGGTGAGGGCGGAGGCAGTAGAGGCCTGGTTAGATCTTGTACAGGGAGAGAGAAACACATTGCTTATAGAGGTGCAAGGTTTTCGGGGGGAGAGAGATAGAGGAAAGACACAAATACAGGTGATGTAGGAGGAGATTGGTACCTTATAGAGAAAGATACAAACCCTTTAGGGAGAGAGGGGGTCAGCAGTGACTCGAGCAGAGATCGTAAAAAGAGATGCAACGCAGAGTCAGTCACAGGTAGTGCAGGGTGGTGGGGTTGAGGTAGGGTTAGAGATGGAGAGGTTGCAGGCTCAAATTCAGGCTATGTAGGATGAGAGAGATAGGACCACAGAGTAGATGACACGGCTAACAACATAGAGAGATCAGCTGAGGTTGGCTAAGGATGCATGGACACAGGAGAGGGGACTCATTACCAGAGACTGAGACAGGTACAAACATGAGCATAATGCCACCATATATCAGGCTACAGAGTGTTTCGAGTACATGAGAGAGGCAAACTTCTGGATGATCACCTATCAATATGTAGTTCTAGATCCAGCACAATGCACGTTTCATTATGTGCGACAGACTCCTCAGATGCCCACACCATCCCAGTCACTAGGGACACAGACCTGAGGATTCAGTGAATCACACGGGACACTCGCTCGTAGAGGACCAGTGGTCAATTCTCCATAGATCAGATGTTTTGGTAGGTGTAGGGTGGATGGATAGTACAGAGGAGCAATCATGCAGATCCTTGTACTTTTTATATATTTGTGATTTGATGTATATTCTGGACATGTAGTTGATGGACATTATTATGTATAATGTGATGATTTTTATATGGTATGTGACTTCTCTTATTGACACCATGCTATGTATATGATGGATGATTCTATTTATGTATATGTGTATGTGTATGATCTTATGATGTGCGATTAGGATGATGTAATTATGATGATATATGTGGATATTTATATGGATGCTACTAACATGTGTAATACAGGATGTGATGCATGTTTTGTAATTTTTTATCTATGATGGATATGTTCCTAATGTGATGCATGATTTTATGGTTTTATGTATGATTTTATGTATAATGAATATGGACTTATGTGATGCATGATTTATGGATCTAACAAATTGTGATGCAGGCGACGATGTATGCAACATGTCAATAATAAATGGGTATAAAAATGAACCAATCATGATTTAGTATAATATGCTAATGTAAATGCAATGAACCTATAATGGAGCATGAACATAAGTATCAATGAGGACTCGTGTAGAAATATGTATGTATGATGGGTGTATGATGGGAGATTGCACCTGTCAAAAACTATATATATCCTGAGAAGAATGAGAGAAGGGGAATATTTGCACAACCAAAATCATAGATTAATGGTTAGAAATGGATGTAACAAAAATGATTATGAGATGCAATCCTAATTTTAATTAGCCATCTTTGGAGCACTATTTTTTGCTATAGCATAAGACACTAGTTGCCAGGGTATATGAAACCAAGGAAAGTTAGTATCTAATGTGTAAAATAAACACAAAAAACAAGGTTATTCCAACACCCCAAAGTTATTAAGACTTTGGTCGGGCAAGGTATTGGAATAACCACAAGCACAAAGGGATGTCCCCGACGTAACACAGGATCTTGGAGATCCTGGTGGGTACTACATTGGAACAACCCAATAGAAAACAAAAATAAACTATCAAGAGATGCCCCTATATTAATGCATCAAAGCACACCATAATATGATAGATTATGGTGACCTTAACTAGTTGTAATAGGGAGCTCAAACAATAAACAAAAGCCAAAAGCATTAAAAGATCATAATAAAATTCAAACGTCAGTTGCCATAGGATCACAAGGATGGATGGGGTTGATGAGGTCTGTTAAGAAGGATGCATCCTATTGAGACCGATGATGGATATTAAACTAAGATGACCTAGGTGATGCAAGATTTTTGTCATTAACCAGGTATTCTAACACTAGAGGATCCCGTTTATGAAGAACCAGCTGGCTAAGGACACTCCTGACAATAGATTAAAGACCAGAAAAAAGATCGACACACCCTAAAGACCTAGGGGCTCGGGGGTTGATCAAAGATTAGCCTTTCCTACGTGAAAGCGCAGAGCCCTTGTAGTTCAAGAAAGGACCATGGATAAAAGCGGAAAGAGGACTAATGGAGACCGATGAGATAATGACAAAGCAAAGTAAAAGAAAAGGAAAGCAAAAGCCCTAGGGGTGGATCAAAAGATTGACCTTTCCTACGTGGAAATGCATGGGAAACGTAGTTCAGAAAAGACAAACGACGACCAACCATGGATAAAAGTGAAAAGGGGATGATGAAGATAGATGATGGGTGACCATCACAGGATGGTCAAAATACCTCGGGGGCAGATCAAATGATCAGCCTTGCCTACGTGAAAGTGTAGGGGCAACGTAGTTCGAAAAAGGATGAAAAGACCAATGTGACAGGATAGGGCCTAGATGGAGACCGACACGATGGATGATCCTAGATGATAACAAAAACTGACTGACAAACGAACAAATGACACAAGCTCAAGATGACGGATAACCAATGTGGATTGTCCAATTCTCAAACAAAATATATACCAAGTGGCCTGTAAGGAAAGCTTAGGTGTAGAAAAAACTCTCCTAACGTCAAAACCATAGGGAAGAATGCAGATATGACTTTAAATTTTACAATTACAGTTCATTAAGATACACTTGAAAGGATTAATAGAAACAGAGAAATGAACATACACAATTGGACATCAGATTTATGTGGGAAAACCCTTACGGGAGAAAAATCCACCACACCAAGAAAAACCTCTTTGTATTACAATAAAGAAAATTACATACAGAGTTTAGAATTAACTTTCTGATGTCAATTTATAGCAACAACATTCACTGATCAATCGTAATACATAATAGCTCTCAGAAACATCCAATGAATTCACTCAGAACAATTTGTGTTTAATCGAGCAACACTTCGTTGTCTCACCCACTGTACATCGTCATCCGCCATTACTAGAGCATAATCGTTCTCCTCACAATCTGTTCACCTTCCACATAGGAATGGTCACAATAGTCCAACTACTAACGGTTCAACTTTCACTTCTTTGATTGGTCGAAAATAGACCACGTAGGATAGACATTCGGTGAAGGAATTCAAACTGTATCGCATGTTGGTGAGACACTAGGCCATGTCTCCCCAATGCCATAATGTTCGACTGTCATTATCGGCCAGAGTCACCACCATCGGCAAGAGTCATATCAAGTTCAAACGTGTCACCCAGACTCACTCTATCACTAAGAAATCACATCAATATCCACTGTAGAACCATCAGCCAGACCATCGCTATTAGCGAGAGGTCATACTGAACATAAATCCATCTTGTGCAGATCTATCATCAAGAGTTTTGCTATCGCTAAGAGTCTCATAGAACTTTATGTCATACCTATGTTCACCGTGCAAAGCTGTCGGCGAGACAAGTGCTATCAAAAAGAGATCATACCAAAAACATACATGTTGGCGAGACAAACAATATCACTAAGATTTCACACTGATTTTCAAGTCATGTAGCTCTATCGGCAAGACCATTTCTATCAGCGAGACATCATACCGAGCATAGAACAGTCAGAGAGAGAAACGCTATTGTCAAGAGGTCGCATCGAATGCACCAACCTATCAGTGAGACCACATCCATCAGCAAGAGTTCTTACCAAACAAAAATCTGTCAGCCAAGAGTCTACCCGATGTCATCTGTCGCCTATGTGTAAAACCTCAGCGAGACATACTCTATTAGAATGAGTCATTCCAAAAGTTCATTCCTCTCCTCGATGTCCAATAGGAACCAACCTGTCGGCAAGAGATTTTCTGGGGCAGAAAGAGTTAGAACTTTCACAGCGATCGAAATGTCTTGTCGATGACTCTCGTCAGCAAGATAGAAACAAAGTCTCGGCAATCTGAGCACTTCATACGTTTAGAACATAGCTGCTAGTTGGTAAGAAATTCAGAGAGTCTCACCGAATTTTCCCTTACAGGAGTTTCATGTCAGTAAGCTTGAGGCACGTTTTCCAACAATCTCCCACTTGACGAAGATCTTACTGACATCTCTAGAGCACAACAAAACTACTGAAATTCATGGGCACTAAGGCCCATTGAACTGGCACACCACCTAAACTTGTCTGTGCTCACTGGTTTCGTCAATGCATCTGCAACATTTTCCAAAGTATCCACTTTTTCTAAAGAGACCTTTCCATCCTCCACCACATCTCGTACAAAATGATAATGCACATCAATATGTTTCATCTTGGCATGGAAAGTAAGATTTTTCGCCAAACAAATAGCACTTTGACTGTCACAGTATATTGTAATTATCCCTGCACCAAACCCAATGTTAGAACACAAATGTTTTAACCAGATTGCTTCTTTACAGGTGTGTACTGCTACCATGTATTCTGCCTCTATAGTGGACAAAACGACTACAGCCTGCCGATTACTCATCCAACTAACTGCACCACCATTCATAATGAAAATATATCCACTGGTGGATCTTTTGCTATCAATGTCCCCTGCCCAATCAGAATCCACATAGCCTCGAATGTTGAGAGTCCTCTATGATTCAACCAAATTTCCATGGTAACACAAAGCATATTCTGAAGTGCCCTTTAGATATCTAAACACCCTTTTCACAACATCCCAATGTGTCCTTCCAGGATTTTTCATATAACGACTAAGTACTCCCACTGCTTGGGCAATGTCTAGCCTTGTACAGACCATTGCATACATTAAACTGCCAACTACACTAGCATAAGGCGTTCTGGTCATTTCCTCTATCTCAGTAGGAGATTTTGGACAGTCTTCAATAGATAGCTTTGTTCCCTGCAAGACTGGAACAACTAGCTGCTTGCAATCAGTCATACAAAATATCTCCAGAATAGTATTAATATACTTACTCTGACTGGGCCAAAGTTTTCTATTCTTCCTATCCCTGGTTATTTCCATTCCCAGAATATACCTGGTTGCACCAAGATCTTTCATTTCAAACTTTGCAAACAACTGATATTTTAGATCAGAAATCATTAACTTACTATTGCCTATGAACAACATATCATCAACATAGAGAGCAATAATAAGAACACGATCATTTTCAACTTTTTAGTACACACAATGATCAAATTTTGATCTTACAAATCTCAATGACAAAAAAAAAGTGTCAAACTTCTGGTACCACATTCTAGGAGATTATTTTAATCTATACAGAGATTTTTTCAATTTGCAAACTAGTCTTTCTTTACCTTTTTCCACAAAGTGCTCTGGCTAGGACATATAGATTTCTTTTTCAAGGTCACTGTGAAGAAATGTTGTCTTCACATCCATCTATTCAATCTCTAAGTCATACATTGCTGCAAGTGACAAAATAAATTTGATAGACGTCAGCTTAGATACAGGAGAAAAAATTTCTCCATAATCAATTCCCTCTACCTGGGAATACCCCTTCACAACCAACCTTGCCTTATACTTTTCCACATTGCCATCTAAACCTATTTTCTTTTTAAGTACCCATTTGCAGCCAACAACTTTTCTACCTTCAGACAAGGGCACCAAACTCCAAGTATCATTCTTTTCTAATGATGCCATTTCTTCATTCATGGCTTCCAACCAAGAGTTTGAATCAGACATTCTAAATGCCTCTTTCACAATCCTAAGCTCATCAGTGCTAGAAATTACAACATAGGCACAAGTGTCTATAAAAGAAAACCCATACCTATTAGGTTGCTTTCTTTCACATGTTGACCTCCTCACAAGTTGAGGCTGAGGTTGGTCTTCTTCTTCAAAACTCTCAGAACTACTTGAGCTTTCCTCAAATTCAGATACATTTTGAATTGTCAATTCCTCTTTATTTGGTGTTGGAGGAATTTCAACTACATCCTTTTTATCTTCTAATTTTGTCTCTGACTACAGATCCAAAGTAGAAGGCTTCAACTCATGAAAAATAACACTTTTGTTGTATAGAACCTTCTCTGTATCAAGATTCCAAAGCTTGTATCCTTTTATGCCAACACCATAACCAATAAAAATACATTTAATAGCCTTGTTCTCTAGTTTAGATCTTTTTTCATTTGGCACATATGCATATGCCTCATAGCCAAAGACACGAATGTGTTTTAGAGAGGGCTTCTTTCCAGACCATGCTTCCAAAGAGAATGGTTTATTAAATAACATGTTGTTGCAACTGCCTTAGCCCAGAACTTCTCCTCCAAGCCAACACTACTTAGCATACTTCATTCTCTTTCCATCACTGTCCTATTGAACCTTTCAGCAACTCCATTTTTTTGTGGAGTGTAGGGTGTAGTTTTATGTCTTTTAATTCCATGATCTTTACAGTACCTTTCAAACTCATCAGAACAAAACTCACCGCCATTGTCAGTCCTTAAACATTTTATTTTTCTTCCAGTCTAATTTTCCACAAGGTTTTTAAATTCCTTAAAATGACTGAACACTTCTACTTTACTTTTCAAAAAAAAAAACAAATGCCCTTCTTGAATAATCATCAATAAACGATACATAATATCTTGATTTAGACAAAGAAGGAACATTTACTGGACCAAAAACATCAAAATGTATGTAATCAAGTAAATCAGAAGATTTGTGAGGACTGGAGTAAAATGAAACACGGTGTTGTTTACCATATATACAATGTTCACAAAACTTGAATTCGAGGTTACAATCATCAAACCCTTCAACTAGGTTTCTATTCTTCAAGGTTTTTAAACCTTTTTCACCAATGTGGCCAAGCCTATGATGCCAGAGCATAGTCTTTTCTGCTGGAAGTTTAACTTCCATAGAGTTTGCACTATCAAGAACTTTTTCCTCTTTTTCTCCATGAGTAGCTTTTTGTGACTTTACAGAGACACTATTGCATTGCACAACATGTAAATCCAGCTTATACAAGGTACCAATACGAGCACCCCTAGCTAGTACCATTGAGCCTCTAGTCATCTTGCAACCATTTCCAGAGAATATGACTTGTACTCCAATATCATTCAACTTACTAACAGAAAATAAATTTTGAGTCAGACCTGGTATATGCATTACATCATTGATTCCCTTCACTCTTCCATAAGGGAATTGAACTCTGACTCTTCCACGGCCAACAATTTCCAGAGATGAATCACTTGCCAAATATATACCCTTCCACCATCGTATTTTTCATATTTAGTGAACCAGTCTCTATGAGATGTCATGTGGAAAGATGCTCTAGAATCAATCAGCCAGACATCATCTGATGCCTATGTATCAAAGGCTGCAATGAAAGCGTTTGCATCACTCTGAGAAGAATCATTTTCAGAAGAATACTTCTTCTTCTTCTTTTTCTCCTCTTTACAATCCTTTCAGACATGACCAGGTTGCCCACAATTCTAGCACTTCACCTTGGACTTCTTTCCAGGAGACTTTAATCTCCCCTCTGATTTGGATTTGGATTTCTTGTCCTTCTTCTTGCCTTTTTCTTTCGATCTACCTCTAACAGCAAGAGCCTCCTTCACCATCTCAGAAGATTTTCTTCTCATCTCTTCTGATAACAAAGAAGCAACAACATCTTCCATCTTAAAAGTGGATGTCGTACTTCCAATATCCATCACCAAGTGATCCCAAGAATCTGGAAAACAACATAACAACAGCATACAACGATCTTCTTCATCAATCTTCACATCCACAAATGCTAATTGAGCAATCAACATGTTGAAAGCATTCAAGTGATCAGCAACAGACGCTCCTTCCTGCATTTTCAAAGAGTACAGATTCTTCCTCAAGAACAACTTATTCACCAAGGACTTCCCCTGATAAATAGCTCCCAGTCTTTTCCACAAAGAAGATGCAGTATTTTCTTCATGAACATTTAGAAGAACAGAGTCTGCTAAACAGAGCCTTATCAGCCCCTTTGATTATTGATCTACAAGGTACCAATCCTCTTGCTTCATGCCTGTAGGCTTCATTCCAGACACAACAAGCCAAAGATCACGATCAACCAACAAATCTTCCATTTTAAGTTTCCACAACTCAAAATTGCTTCCATTGAATTTCTCAATTTCAATCTTTCCTTACATGCTTGCCATCTTAATTTGTAATTCAAATTTTCAAACTTCTACAAGATTCCCACTGAATAGAATTGACTCAAAAAAACCCAACGTACCCACAAGGATAACACAACTGGCTAGGCTCTGATACCACTTGTAAGGAAAGCTTAGGTGTGGAACAAACTCTCCTAACGTGAAAACCTCAAGGAATAATGCAAATATGACTTTAAATTTTACATTACAGTTCATTAAGATACACTTGAAAGGATTAACAGAAACAAAGAAATGAACATACATAATTAGACACTAGATTTACGTGGGAAAACCCTTATAGGAGAAAAACCCACCACACTAAGAAAAGCCTCTTTGTATTACAGTAAAGAAAATTACATACAGAGTTCAAACTTAACTTTCTAATGTCAATTTACAGTAGCAACATTCACTGATCAATCGTAATACAGAATACCTCTTAGAAACATCCAATGAATTCACTTAGAAGAATTCGTGTTTAATCGAGCAACACTTCGTTGTCTCACCCACTGTACATCATCATCCACCATTACCAGAGTATAATCATTCTCCTCACAATTTTTTCACCTTCCACACAAGAATGGTCGCAATAGTCCAACTACTAACGGTTCACCTTTCACTTCTCTGATTGGTCGAAAATAGACCATGTAGGATAGACATTCGGTCAAGGCGTTCAAACTATATCGCATGTCGGTGAGACACTAGGTCGTGTCTCCTCGATGCCACAATGCCCGACTGTCATTATCAGCTAGAATCACAACCATCGGCAAGAGTCATATTGAGTTCAAATGTGTCACCCATACTTACTCTATCGTTAAGACATCACATCAATATCCACTGCAGAACCATTGGCTAGACCATCGCTATTGGCGAGAGGTCATACCAAACAAAAATCCATCTTGTGCAGATCTATTAGCAAACGTTTCACTATCACTAAGAGTCTCATAAAACTTTATGTCATACCAATGATCATCGTGCAAAGTTTTCAATGAGACAAATTCTATCGGCATGAGCTCATACTGAAAACATACCCATCAGCGAGACAAACAATATCGCTAAGACTTCAAACCAATGTTCAACTCATGTAGCTCTATTGGTGAGACCATCGCTATGGGCAAGACATCATACCGAGCACAGAACAATCGAAGAGAGAAACGCTATTGCCAATAGGTCACATCAAATGCACCAGCCTATCGGCAAGACCACATCCATCGGCAAGAGTTCTTACCGAATGCAAACCTGTCAGCCAAGAGTCTCTCTGATGTCATCTATTGCCTATGTGTAAAACCTCGGTGAGACATACTCTGTTGGAATGAGTCATTCCGAAAGTTCATTCCTCTCCCTGATGTCCAATAGGAACCAACCTGTCGGCAAAAATCTCTGCTCGGGTGGAAAGAGTTAAAACTTTCACAGCGATCAAAATGTCTTGCCAATGACTCTCGTCGTCAAGACAAAAACAAAGTCTTGGTGATCTAAGCACTTCATACATTTAGAACACAACTGCTAGTCGGTAAGACATTCAGAGAGTCTCACCGACTTTTCCCTTATAGGATTTTCATATCAGTAAGCTTGAGGTACGTTTTCCAACATGGCCCAGATGGGATGGGAGAGGATGTTAGGATAGGATGGATGAAGTCATAAAGTAACTATGATGCAAGGTAGATAATGATTAATCCCGCTATGGATGATGCATGTTACCAGGTTTTCACCATTCGTACTTATCCAAGGCGGCACCAAGGGTGGTTTTCACCATAGGACAATTTTATTTCTCTTTACTATTTTTGCATTTGTTTTTAATTTTTTTTTTGCATTTTTGGATTTTCGGATTTTTGGGTTGTGTGTAGATAGGGTCACCAAGAAGGCTTAGGTATAAAACCTTTTCAGATGCATGATGTTAATAGGCTCATCTAGGAGCTCTTCTTCAAGGGTGGCAAGTTTGTATGCCCTGGATCCATCCTTTGCGATGATGATATAGAGACCTAACCAGTTTGCTTCAAACTTGCCTTTCTTATCCTGATCCTGCTGGGTGCGCTGGTTTTCTTTAAGGACAAGGTCACCAACATTGAATTGATGAGGGAGAACCTTTTTGTTATATCTGTGATTGAGATGGTTTTGATAAGCTTGAAGGTGATCATAAGCTTTGATCCATCTTTCAACAAGTAATTCCAGCTGGGAAAGCCTTGTAATACAGGTGTCTTCCTCACTGATAAGGTTTTTCAGAGAAATTCTCAGTGATGGGATCTCAACTTTGATCGGCAAGATGGCCTTAGCACCATATACAAGGGAATATGGTGTGGGGTTGGTAGGGGTACGAATGGAAGTGTGATACGCCCAGAGGGCGGGATGAATGTGGAGATGCCAATCTCGACCAATGTTATTGACAACCTTTTAGAGGATTCAGATCAGAGTCTTGTTAGTAGATTTTTCTTGAACATTACCTTGGGGGTAATAAGGAATTTACCAATGATGTTGAATATGAAAGGTGTCACAAAGGTGTTTCACGGCCTAGTTTTTGAAAGGTTTTCCATTATCTGAGAGGATGGTGGATGGGATACCATATCTACATATAATATGGTAGAGGATGAATTTTGAAATCTGAGTACCAGATATTTGTGTGAGTGGCATTGCTTCCACCCACTTGGTGAAGTACTTAGTGGCAGTAATAACGAAGGTGTGGTCGTCAGAGGATGGTGGGTATATCTTTCCGATCAAGTCAAAACCCCACTAAGAGAAGGTCCATGGTACGAGAAGAGGCTGAAGGTCATGTGTCGAAGCGTGAATCAGATCTGCATGTTGCTGACATGGGAGGAATTTATTCACAAACTCATAGGCATCATGTTCCAGCATGGGCCAATAATATCTAGCTCGAAGAATCCTTTTAGCTAAGGCCATACCATTTGAATGGGCCCCACAAACACCACTGTGTACTTCTGTTAGTGCGGTATGGGCTTCGGTCTCGTCTAGACACCTGAGGAGGGTTCCATCATACCCATGATGATAAAGTGTATCACCAACGATGACGTATCAAGATGAACGTTGGATAAATTATTTGTGTTGGTTTTGTGTAAGGTCTGAGGGTAGAATGTTATCATGCAGGTAAGCATAGATGTCTTGGTACCAAGGGGAAGCAGGACCCATGATGTCACACACCATTTCGGTCTCAGGGATGTCATATGATGGGATTAAGATTTTTTCAATGAGGAACTCACATTCTATTCAATCCTTAGGAATGTCGATCAAGGAGCCAATAGTAGCCATGGCATCAACTGCTTTGTTTTATACCCTGGGAATCTGATCAAATTGTATGGAGGTGAAATACTTCTTGAAGTCATCCACCATGCATTTGTAGGGTAGCAACTTATCATCCTTTTTCAAGAACTCATCATTAACCTGCTTAATGACCAAAAAGGAATATCTGAAGACTTTTAGGTGAGTTATGTGCCAGTTTTTGGCAATTCCGAGGTCTGTGAGGAGGGCTTCATACTCAGCTATATTATTGGTGCACGGGAATGCCAATTTTAATGACTTTGAGATGTAATCACCTTGAGGGGTAACAAACATAATTCCTTCCCCTTATCCATTATGAGTGTAGGATCCGTCGAAGTACAATATCCAAGCGGGTGCTTCTGTTACTACAAAGACTTCTTCATTTGGAAATTCGGTGACCAAAGGGTAAGCATCTACTAGGGTGCATCGACCAACTAATCAACTATAACTTGTCCTTTAATGGCTTTTCGATCCATATATTCTATGTCAAATTCACTCAAGATCATGACCCACTTAGCCATGCGACCAATTAAGGTGGTTTTGGAAAACAAATATTTCAGTGGATCAATTTTTGCTATCAGCTTGATAGGATGGTTGAGCATATAATGTCTGAATTTCTACATATTGAAAACCACTATGAGATAGACTTTCTCCATTGGTGAATAATTTAATTCATAACCAACCAGTGTACAACTAATATAATAGATTTCTTGTTATTTTGTGGACTCGTCATGCTATGCCAATAATGCCCCCAGTGCGACAGAAGTAGCAAAGATGTATAACATGAGGGGTTTTCCAGGAATAGGTGGCATCAGGATTGGCGGGTGGGCCAAGTACTCTTTGATCTTATCAAAACCCGACTGACACTATTGACTCCATTTGAAGGTGGTGTCTTTCTTCAAAAGGTGGGCAAACGAATGAAACTTATCTGCAAGTTGGGCTATAAACCGATGGATAGATTGTATCTTTCCCTAAAGGCTTCTTAACTATTTTAGGTTTTGAGGTGGGGGCATATCCTTGATAGCTTTTACTTTGGTAGGATCAACCTCGATGCCCCTTTGGGAGACTATGAAGCCCAACAATTTCTTGGACATGACACCAAACACACTTTTTTGGATTCAGTCTTAGCTTGTAGTATTCCAACCCTTCAAAGATCTTCTTCAGAATGGCAAGGTGCTCTGCTCTGGTCCTGGACTTTCCTAACAAGTCATCAACATAATCTTCCATGATAATGTGGATTAGGTCATGGAAGATAACCGTAATTTCTCATTGATAGGTTGCCCCCGCGTTCTTGAGACCAAAAGGCATAACATTGTAGAAAAAGGTACCCCAAGGTGTTGTAAAAGCAGTCTTGTACTAGTCTTTGGGTGCAATTCGAATATGATTATAGCCAGAGAAGTCATCCATGAGGGACAACATCTTGTGTCTTGCAGTGAGGTCGACTAACATGTTGATATTGGGCAATGGGAAGTCATCTTTCGAACAGGATTTGTTGAGATCCCATAAGTCTGTGCAAATCCTAATGTCTCTATTAGGTTTAGCGACCAGCACTATGTTGGAGATCCAATAAGAATAGTCGATGGGTCTGATAAAGGCAGCATCCAATAATTTCTCCACTTCTTTCTCAACTAATAGTGCTACCTATGGACGCATTTTTTTGAGTTTCTGCTTGATAGGCTTGGCGTCTAGGAGAATATCTAGATGGTGAACTACTAAAGCAAGGTCCAAACCTAGAAGAAACCACTCAAATAAGCAACAGAAATTGGACCACATAAATCATAATGAATAAAATCTAGAATACATTTGGATCTACTTTCACTAGTACGAAATGGACCTTTAGTATTCTTTCCTAATGTGCAACCTATGCAAGTGCCTTCATGCTCTTGATTGAATTTAGGAAGGTCCATGACTATCTTCTCCATGGTTGGTAGTGCTCGAAAGTGAAGGTGAGCAAGTCTTCTATGCCAAAGTTCACACGAACTTGAAGAATCATGCAACAAAGCCTAAAGTGGATGAGTGCAAAGTCTGTAGAGACACTCATGTCGAACTCCAATCACCCAAGCAGTCTTGATACTTGAGTTCTTGGGCCATGTAATAACTTTACCTTCGGAGAATGCAACTTGATACCCCTTGTCCTCCAAGGCTGAGATAGAGACAAGGTTCCGCTTGATACCAGGAACAAATAGAACATCACTCAACTGTAAGGAAATGCCAGAATCTAGGTGAAGAGAGGAGGTCCCAACTCCTTTCACAGAATAACTTGCATCATCACCAATGATGACTTGAACACTAGAATCTCTCTCCACCAAATCAGATAGATGCTCTCTAAATCTAGTGATGTGACGAGAGGCACCACTATCAATCAACCAAGTGTTGTTGTCAGTAGGCACATTGCTTGACAAAGTAGAATAGAATTGAAATTCACTTGAATCCTTCTGTGAAGAGATCTTTCCCACATTTGCAAATGAAGCCTACTACTTAGGTCTGGTTGGACAATCCTTAGCATAGTGACCAAACTTGTCACATCTAAAAAATTGAATGTGAGAGAGGTCCTTCTTCTTAAATGCAGGAGCACCATCTTATCCTTTATCTCTATTCCTCTTGAAGTACCCTTTCTTTCCTTCTTTTCCTTTCTTCTTTGAGGAATGAGTGGCAAGAACATGAATGTCTTCATTTGTAGGGCTTTGACCAATGCCTCTCGTTGCCAACCTTGATTCTTCTTGAATACAATCCACCCTCAAGCGATCAAACTTAGGAAGTTTTGATCTCGCACTGATTCCTTGAATGAATGAATCCCAAGATGAAGGAAGACCATTAAGAGCCAACATAGTCAAATCCTTGTTATCAACAATATGCCCAATGGTAGAGAGCTAATCTCTCAACTCGGTGATCTTCATGAAGAATGAGATGACGGATTCTCCTTTTGCCATCTTGATATGATGAAGTTGTTGCTTTAATGCAAGAGCTCGACTTGTGTTTTTGATCTCATACATCTCCTCCAAGGTTTTGAACATGTCTCTTATTGTTTTCAACTTGGAGATGATTGGCACAATATGATCTTTCACAGAATCAACCAATATATTTTTCACCTTATTGCCATTTATCTTCCATTGTGGCTTCTCATTCTCATCGGTTGGTTCGGGAAATTTTCCCTCCATGAACTCGGCTAACTCATTTTCTTCCAAAGCGAGCATGACTTTAAACTTCCAAGATGTGAAATTTGATGCGCTCTCAAGTCTATCTTCGATCTTGAGCCTGTTCACCATCTTGACGATAAGATAGATGCAATCAAAGATGAGAATAAGAATGGGGATAATGTTGCTTGAAGAAATCTGATCACGATCTTTCTTATCCCCGCTTTGATACCATGTTAGTTTTTATGATCAGATATAAAAGTAGAAATTTAATTCAAAATCAGACACAATAACACAACATATACCCTGGGAAAACCATCCTCTTGAGGGAGAAAAACCCAACAACAATATATCACTTATATATTGAATGATAAACAATGGTCTCCTTTAAAATGAGGCCAATTATGAGGCCAAGTAATGACACCACAATCTGATGCTAACACATAAATAATATGATGTCTTTGTTGATGATCAACTCAGCCTTCTACAATGCTTCGATCTGAACTTGAAGTATTCACACTTAACTAGAACTCGAACTATGATGGGTATGAATGAATATTTACAATGAAGTAGCATCGAACATATATACAAGAGAGAAGGAGGGGACGCATCTCTCCAAGTCTTCATGTCTGCCATCATCAAAAATCGTGACTCTAAGATACATTAAGTTGGCCTCAAAAAAATCGCAACTCTTCAAGAAGTCATGTCTTCAAGATGTCGGCCTCATTAACCATAATTAAATGTCAATGATGAAGTGCCTCTTCATCAATCGTTGTCTTGAAATTTAAATAGTTGTTAGGCTATCATTTAAATTGTTCTTCATTGCATGAACTGGGCTGGAAGTAGAAGCCCGACGCTGCCTCCAACATCAACAAGATCTTGGGGGCTTAACCAACCTCCTTGATCTTTGTCATCCTATCTCATCGATATTTGTGCACATGGACCCCTCTTGACATATATTTGTCTACTTTAGTGTGAGTTTGAGCGCAAGTTCACCGTCTCACAAGTGGGGGTTAAATGTACTCCAAGTTACATTTTCACATTATGTTTGCATCCCCTTAATTAATTGGACTTAGTTAAGCCTTTGATTGGCCCAATTATTCATTTAAAAGCCTAATTAATTTCATTTTTCGAAAGGGGAACCTATAGTAAACAATTGCAAACATCAAATTACACATCTTGAAAAATGTGTCATAGGTTTAGGACCTAGGACCCATTTGCCCTCCTTAAGTTTAGGACCCCATTTTTTAATATGTTTTTTGTCGTATTTTTATGATTCAAATTCAAATTGCAATTATTGGCTTTTGATGTTTAATTATCGAGAAATTAGGAAATTACCTATAAATACAAGGTCTCTTATCAAATTCAAGAGGCTAAGCAATCTAAGACTTTTGAAAGAGAAAAATTAAAGAAAAGATTATTATCAAGAGCATTCAAGAGAATATTTTTTAGTCAATTATTGCAGCAATCAAGATCAAGATCTATTGGGAATAGGATGTCGTTTAAGTGCAATCCTAAACATATTTCATGTATCTCCTAAGTCCTTGGAAAGTGTTCCCCAACACTAGGATTAGAAAGAGATTAAATTCAAATGAAATGAACATGTAAATTGACATTTGTGATTATTCCTAAATGATAGGAACATGTGGGGACACCCAAGAAGAGCTCCTACAAAATAGGAGCATATGGGGCACCCAGATGGAAGGTGGAACCCACCTTGCTTAAGTTAACTATTTGTAGGATTGATAACACTTCAGTAATACATGTAAAGATCCTACAAATTAGGGATTGATATTTACATGAGTTTAGTTTAGTTCAGTTATGGTTCAGTTATCTTCAGTTGCATGTAGTTAGTTTGAGTTGAATGCTAGTTGACTTCAGTTGACTATAGTTGCATGACTAATGACTTCAGTTGCATGACAGATAACAGGTGGATACATTCAATTAAGTGGGGATGATCAATCTTGCATAATGTTTGCATGAATTGGTGGAGAGATATGTTTCAGTTAACTAAGATTGACTTGGACCCACCTTGGGCGCCCAAGTTGCCATCTTTGAGTTACCACCTTTTGCATGAGAAGATATTTACAAGGCTCAATTAAGTGGGACCATTCTTGGACGCCAAATTTGAGGTGATGCTTGCAAGATATTTTCTTGACTGAAGTTCAGTTAAGTGTTTAGTTTGGGGTGCCTAAATTGAGGAGACTTTGGTTTTGACTTCATGTTACAGTGTGGAACTCTACTTGCACAATCTAGGCGTAGAATTTTGAGAGGAGCTTTATGCTCTTGTATTTGACAACTCCAATGAGTTTACATGCTCATTAATTATCTATTAATTGCAGAAAGTTAAAGATAGTTTTCATGAGAGTTTGGTGCAGGTTGTGAAGAAGGATTGTTGAAGGAAAGGAAGCATATCAATCAAGGATTGATACAATATTATTGTAATTTTGTTCTAAGGTTAAATAATACAAGCACTATTGATTCTGGTGGAGTTTTTTTCCCGAAAGGGTTTCTCCACGTATATGATGTGTCACTTCTATCTTCTTGTCTCATTTTTCTACAATCTTTCGTCTCTTTCTACAATTGGTAAAATTGATCTAAATACATAATAATACACAAAGAATTTATAACAAAGAACACTTAATTAGATCTACACTCTCATAGTTTTACAAGTTTTAAGCTACATAATTACCTTCATTTTCAACAAGATCATCATGTCAAATTTATTTGCATTCATGCATGTTTGTGGAGCTAACATTGTGATGTAGGTTTTAAGTTGTCAATCATCCAATCAAACCATTTCGTGCAAGATCTAATCCTTGGAGTGATGTGTTAGACTTTAGTCCTCGAAGGACAACCATTAAAGGGTTTGGTGAGTTGTAACAAGCTACTATTCATTCATCATTCCTTCCATTTATTATTTCATTTCATTATCAAGGTTTAATTACCAAACTAGGGTTTGACCAAGGCAAACCCTTATACACCAAAAAAAAACATTTTTTTCCTCTGTGTATGTGCAGATTTATAGGTGAAGAAGGATTGAAATTGGATCAAAAGTTCAATTTTGCAAAGTTGTCAAAGTTATCATCAAAGTTATCAAGACACAAAAACTCACCTACATAATTTATTTTCGACCTTCCAAAAATAAAACTTGGAGAAATAAAAGCCTTAGATCCGACATCAAAGGACTGCAAAAAGAATTTTGAAAAAAAAGATACAAGGACGCATTCGCCAGAACATGACGCCTTACGACACTTTTGGAACCGGGTACAAACCATCTTAACCTTCTCAGATCTGCTAGTTAATGATTGTTTCTAATAGTATTATCATAATAATTTGCATTCCAAGTGGTAGATATCAATTATTAGATCATTAAAGCACTTTTATTCATCTCCCAAAAGTGCATTTAAGTCATATATTAGGGTGTCCAAATTTGGCTAAAGCATCCTTATACAGCCTTCGGGATAAGATTTTTTGGGTTGATAGATGTCATCCTGCAACCCCCTGACCTGCCTGCAAATTGTATTTTCTATTAGTATTATGCTTTAAATCTACATTCCAAGCTTTACATTGTACAATTGAACTCATTTAGTATTTTTAGTTTATCTCCCCAATGTGCATATCAATCATTTTCTATTATAAGGAAAACAACAAGATCTCCAATAGGGTTGACTCACTTAAGGGTTAAAGTCAATCCTACCTTTGGGGATCTCATTTCCTAATGAAAATAGAGAGTGTAGGTGCATACATCCATTTAACTATTCCATTTTGGATCACACCCACCTTACCTTTTTCCATTTTTCACTTAGCATACAAAGCAAGTTAACATTTAGAAAGAAATATACATATAGTTTTAAAGGATCAAACAATGATGACTTAAACCATGACATCAAAATGAGGGCTAGAAAAAAAAATATAAAGGGAGGTGAAGGTGAGTGAAAAATCACAAGCAAAAATCAGGTTCATGAGTGACCAAGGAGCTTGACAAAGGTTTAAAAATAGAGGATCATAGTTGGAACAAATCAAGCCATAGAAAACACATTCATACCACAACTCAATGGTGCAAAATATATTAAAAGATCAATGTATAGCAAACATTGCACCTCCTAATGGTACAACTAGCATTTTCTAATTCATATCCAAATTATCTTCATTCTTCTTGTGTGTAAGATTTTATTGACTTTTAATTGGTAATTTTTATTATAGATGGTACAATATTAGTGTTAGTCATGTAGCTTTGCAATTGGGTATGTTGACTACTTGTCCACATTAAAAGGTGGGTACATATTTATTTTCTTGCATTTGGTTTATTATTTTATTACATTAGTGTGCAACCTTACTTGGGTAGGTGTTATCTCCCTTGCACATAAGTAGACATCTACTTTGGGATGTATTATGCATTCAAAAAAGGTAGTCATAGTTTTTAAGTCTAGTGGAGACTTGTACTATATAGGTATAGTATTTCCTTTGTCCCATATTGGTTGTGCATAAATGCTCGCATCAAGCTCACTCATGAGCATTCATCGATTTCATTATATTAAATCTTCTATTTTGGAATAGCATTTGCATTGCATTCTGCAATCTTCATAGTGTTGGGTTTTTGCTATTATTGTTTACTAATGTCATTAAAATTATGAGACGATCTTAATATCATTCCACAATCTTATAGACTATGATATTAGAACATGTTGATGAGTCAAAATTGTAAGAACAAATCTTACATGATTTAAGAACAATCTCTATATTCTATATTGTTTTGATGATGAATTATAAAATATGATCCAAAACATTATGATAAAATTTCTTGGAGATTTAAATCCAAAAACACTCTCAACTTTTTAATGAACTATGGAAATACGGTCTATGATTGTAACCTTTGTGCTTAGAAATGAGGGGGAAAAAAGACTTTACAACCATGCATGCTGTGATAAGATTCAGATAAATCAGAAGGAGTAAAAAGTAATACTCGATTGTCAGACAGTAAAAAGTAATACTCGATTATCAGACATAATTCGTTACATATGTTGTAGTACACTAGAAGAAAGCCCAAAATCTGTATGGAAACAGACACCAGAATCTCAGATTATATGCAGCTCAAAAACCTGAGAATACATCTCAAAACCCTAAATCCGTAAGGACATAGACAACATAATTTCTCAAAAACCTGGCAATACATCTTCATAAATTATGTGTATAATATGTGTTGACATCACAAACCATTAAAGCTCTCATATGCATCGATAACACCTCAAAAACTGACTGCTCTACTTGTCGATTTTCCCCAAAATCAATCTTTTACCTGGCAATACATTTTCCTAAATTATGTGTGTATAATATGTGTTGACATCACAAACCATTAAAGCTCACATATGCAACGATAACACCTCAAATTCTGACTGCTCTACTTGTCAATCTTCCCCCAAAATCAACCACTCCAAGCGTGTTCTTCTCGGAGTTCCATCCACTCCTGCCCGCAAAATTTGCACCAGTCGTGTACCCTTTTTTCTGCAGCTTGGCTTCCTCACAAATCTGAGGACTCTGGCGGGACTCAGTTTCCCTGCTCTGTCCATTTCATCGCTGCACTTCATCGCAAACATCCAGAAATTTAAATCGGAAGAGGCCTTTTCCGCGGCAATCACACACAGATAAAAATACAAATCCCCGGCAGGGTCCTCCCACCCAAGGTCGAATCCCACAACAAACTGCCCCCAGCCAAATCGTATTAAATATAAAATGATTTGTGCAATCTTTCCCACGCCTCCCCTTCCTGATCTCAAGCTTTGATCCTCCTCTCTGCGCATAACCCTATTTATCCACATCTTGACAAGCAAGACGTCACAGGAACGCAGATTTGGGGTTAAGCCAGGGACATCAGATAACAAGAATGTCATCAAAACCCTTTCAACGTTTTCCCCCTCCCCCACAGTAGACAAGAAACAGAGTATACTGAACCAGCGCAAGGTCTGTAGTGTTCATGCCTAATCGGGGACCATTTATAAGCTTGATGACAGAAGCAAGATAACATTTTGACAGTTGTTGATGACATACCTGGATGACTCTGTGCGCCTGAAATTTGAGCCGCCGCAGCACCTGTTGTTCTGTGGGTCCAACAGCAGTGGGCCTCGGAGCAGAGATCCATTGTATAATTAGCAGGAAAACAGCTCTTTTGAGCACGTGAAACTTATGATGCCTTTCGGCTTCTCGTTTCTTTGTTAAATGTTTGGCCACGTAAAGACAGATACGGTTACAGGAAATCATGTGGGCATTTTCCCATCCAGTTGTCTACAGCTGGATCTGACGTCAGGCTTCTTTTTAAAACGTGCAAGTTTTGCCCCGTTCCCGATGTCACCACCTTAACATCACTTCCAGGAGTGTCTTCCCATGTCATGATAATGTGTGCAAATAGGTATTCACACTTCAAAGTTCATATTCGATTACAACTGAAATAGAGAATAAGTATAAGGAATAATTTTACTTCTTTTGCTCTCTTTTATCTTGATAATGGAACACGAAGTGTGATCCGAAGTGTTGATGCAAAAGATGCAACACAATCTAAGCCAAAAACACTCAACAATGATTATGAGTCGTTTATTAAAAAATAATTGTATGCTTAGGAGTGAAAATATTCACACTTCAAAGTTCAAATTAGATTACAGTCTGAAATATTCACACTTCAAAAATTCAAACGGAGTTATGACAAGAGTAGGATTAAAAGGATCTTCAAACGTTCAAACAAAGTTACGACATGAGTAGGAATAAAAGGATCTTCAAAAGTTCAAACAAAGTTACAACATGAGTAGGAATAAAATGATCTTCAAAAGGTCAAATGGAGTTACAACAAGAATACGAGTAAAAAGATGAGGAGGTGGGTCATGGTCATTTTTAAATTATTTTTGGATGAGAATAGTCAAACCTATTTTCAAACCACGAATGATCCACTTTGTATATCAAGCAAAACTTGTGTTCTCTATTTGAAGTTACCATTCAAATATTTTACACTTTATTTTAAAAGAAGTATAATAAATTATTTTTTATAGTTTTTTAATTATTTATTTAAAAATATTTCTTTCATATGATACATCTTCCTAAAATTTAAACTATTTTTTACAACAAAAGTATTAAAATTCAATTTAAGGAATACTGAAACCTTTATGTGTTTGTTATTGGGAAAAGTTTTAAAAGCTATAATAGATGCCACAACTTTATAAAATAACAACCAAATTTTTGAGGAGCTAGTTTGAAAGATAATATGGAAAATTAATCTGTAAATAAGTTGAGAACAAACATATTTATTTTATTATGATAGGTGTGAAAGAAAAAATGATTAATATAGGTTATATCAATTAAATTTATATAAATAAGTGAATTAGTCTAGGTTAATAAGTAATAATTAATGGTTGATAATTTAGATAAGTGTCTTGTTAGTGCATGTTATTTTTGGATTCAATTGTGAAAGTTTTATTTTGCATCAATGTTTTGGATCATAGTCTATGATCCATTCTTCCCCTACAACTCTCTTTTATCTTAATGATGGATCACGAAGCGTAATTTGAAACGTTAATTCAAAATAAAGCTTATACAATTAAATCCATAAATAACATGTACTAATCATTATGGACAACGGAAATATGATGTGTTTAAGTGTCCTGTTATTTGAGAAAATAATGAGAAAAATAAGGGTATTTAGTTCTTTGATAAAAGAATGCCACTTTGTAAAGATTTTGGAATATTTTATTATTTTATTTTGAAAATGTGAACCCTTTGTCAAATTAATGCTCTATATTTTGTGCTAATCCTCTACACAATTTGGGGTCAAGTCTATCTACCAAGGTTAGATATGTGATTGTGGACTTGCCTTGTTCTTTAAATTCAACCCTAATCTATTGTAGTTCTAATACATGTTGTTTGTCTAGTAAGTCTTTGTCTAGTTTGCTCTTCCTAATAGTCTAAGGGTTAGCAATATTTAAGAATGCCTTGATAGGGGTATCATTTTTCATAAGGAGACAAGTTTTCCTAGGTCAATCCCTAGAAATGTGTACAAGATTAAAAGATAGTAAACAAGCCTCCTAAGATAACATATATACAAATTCTTTGTTCATTTTGGTGTACCAAATCAAATTGGGTCACTATTAATTGCTCCTTTAATGCTTTAGAATGAGAGAGGATTCTTCAATGTGTGAGGATGTGAGAGAGATGATAAATGAATGGCATTAAATGCCTTTGAATACTAGCACATAATATCAAATTTCACAAACATAAATTTAGTTGGCTCAAGGCGAGAAAATAAGTGGCCTTAATCAAATATATTTGAATTTTATATTTTAAAAGGGAAAGGGTCAAGTCTATGATTACAAAAATGACACTAGGTATCAAAATGATCAAATATAGATGAATAACAAATTTAATATTGAAGTAGGTGCATAGATAAGTGCAATAGATACTTGTATAGGGAAAAATATAGGTATGTGTATGTTCAAGGATAGGGTAGTTTTTAAGTGAAATGGAACATGTGTGTATATGGAGGGGTAAAAGGTTAGAGGAATGATCCCACATTTGTATACGATTGCATCATTTTTCAATGTGTACATGTGTTAATAATTTTCCTCAAAATGACCACAAAACAAAATGGGAAATGACATTAGCATGTAAGCTTTACCATTGCATTTTACCCCCACTTTGATTTACATGTGCATTCTAAGCAATCATGTTTCTCAAAGTATGTAACACTCATAAACATGCATGTAAAATAAATTTTTAAATGTACCAAAGGTTATAAAGGAGAGGTCCATATAAAGTAATTTTCATCTTGCAAGGTGTCAAAATGTAAGTGCATCCTTCAATATACTCTCTCCACATGAACCTACAAAGTAAAGAATTTAATGGTCGACATGTTGATTTAACAATTTATGCAAAATAGTATGCCCCAACCTTGGGAGACAAGGGATAATAGATTAACTTCATTGTAGGTGACATTCTTAGCCCATGCATGTGTGTCTCTTAAATATTCTATGTATTATCTATTTCCCTCCAAACCACATGGAATTATTTTATTACACACAAGCTACCAATTAAGATAATATTTTTCCGTGATCAAATAAAGTCATCATAATATAAAACTAAGTTTATTATAGGTGACATTCTCAACATTTGTATGTGTGTCTCTTAAATATTCTATGTATTATCTATTTCCCTCTAAACCACATGGAAGTATTTTATTACACACAAGCTACCAATTAAGATAATATTTTTCTTGATAATATTTTATCATAACATAAAATTTTACATGAAAGTAGCCCTCATAGCAAGAATTTTTTAAGTAGATTATATCATATTATTATATTTATTTTGTATTTTATAATAAACATATATTGGGTTTGTTTCACATGTGTGTGTGTTGCGATGTATCTGAAAATTTGTGTTTGTGCATGCGAGTGTAAATTGAGGGTTTTTTTATAATAATGAACGGGGATACAAATGCCCTTGATGAATCAGTAAAAGGGTTGAATAGGGAAAATGATGGCAATTTACAATCTAAGTCATTTAGAGACATTGTGGTTGGGAAAGCAATAACCTTCCACCTGGTGCAAAGTTTATCGTGCAAGCCTATGAAGGAGCCAAAGATGGGGGATGTGAAAGACAAGGTAAGTGTCCTTCTGCCTCCCCTAGAAAAGATGGCTTGGTTCCAAACCCTAAATTAAATAAAGCTATAATTGAAGAAGACAACAAGTTAAAAAATGTTGCCATCTTTTTAGAAGCCATGGACATTTGTAAAGTCCCAACAAGAAAATACATGGATGAGTGGTTGTTGAAAATTAGGGGGGAAAAGTTAGGGATTCATTATTCTTTCTGCAAAATGGTCCAACGTGGGTTGTTCGTTATCTTTCTAAAAAATCATAAAATGCAAGAAATAGTGATTAAAAAATAATTTTGGAATGTTGGAAAGTTAGTCTTATGTTCCCTAGCATGGTCGCTTGAGTGTTCTAGTGTCATTATATCCTAGTGTGGATGTCTTGAAGTGATTAGAGGTTAAGTTAGATTCAAGAACCATTAAATGTGTCATTGAAATGTTAGGCAATATTAATACATGCTACATGTGCAGAAGAGGGGCATTTGAGAATAAACTCCCCCTTAATTCTTAAGAAAGTTATTAATCACACCCCAAGAAACAAGCAGGTGGAAGTTGGAGCTTCCTCAAAAAGGGCTCCTGAAAACCAAGACTCTGAAAATGAGAAATTAGATTCTATTAACATTAGTGGTAATGTATAATCCTAAAGGATCGAGGCATACAAGAGGTTTGATAGCCTGTAAGTGTTGCAACCAAACCCTACCCAAGTAAGAGACTCAGCTCCTCGGGAACTATCCTTGGCAGTCGAAGGATCACCACTAACTACATCTATAATTAAAAATTCATATCAATTTAATAGCGTAATGGATGAGTTGGAATGCATAAAAGTGAATCCTATATCTAATACTTGTGTGGTTGTCCTAACAAAAATGAACTCTCAAATGAAACCATTAACAATTGTTGCCTCTTAGAGGAAGTGGTTGAAAATAGAGCTGTTAGAAAAAAGAATGCCTAACAACTTGTAATGGAAAAAATAAGGAAAAATATTAGAAAAACAAACAAGAAAAAATAATAACAAAAATAAAGAGTCTTCAGGAGTTGAAGATCATGTAAGTAAGTATAGAAACCAATAGCTTAGGGATTGTAATGTTGAAAACTCTATAAACCTTGAAGAAGTAAGAGGGGCTAACCCTTAGAATAATGATAATAAATCACCATCTATGATGAAGAAAATGGTAGATGAATTTGAAACCAAAAACTAGAACACTAATAACCTACAAGACACCAATAGAAGATTGGAAGCATACCAATCTAGATTATTGAGATGTTCTAATTTGAAAACAGGTTTTTGAAAATTGATTAGAACAATCTACTGCTGATATCTTGGAGGATATTAATGGACTGAATGTTGATAAAATGGATGAATGTGACAAATCAATTAACATAAATATAGGCAATAGTGAATTGGAATCTAAAAAGGTGTTAGCGGACCCAATTGTTGGTCCTAGTAGGGTGGACATCAGTGATGAGTTAACATCAAAATATTGCTCCCTTGACTTGGATGGAAATATATAGAGTAGAAGCCTTGAGGTTGTAGGAGATAGAAGACACTTAGATACCAAGGAGGTCATAAAAGGGTAGCAGAATCTAGTATTATGAGTGTGAGCTATTGTATTATAAGAAGAAGATTTAAATGGAACACCACAAATAGAAAAAATCCTTTTAGGATAAGGACTAGTCAGAGTCACATAAATGATAGGTCTCTTAGGCTGTTGAGGGGTGATAGATACTACAACGATATTTATGAGCATGCATCATGACTAATGGAGGAATTATTTGCAAAAATATGCTCAACATCTATCCTTGGATCCTATCTGATGTGAGATGAGTCTCCTCATTCCCTAATGCATCATCTCTAGAAGAGAGTACATTAGAACAAAGAGAAGGTTCATCATTCACTAATGCAACATCTCTAGCAGAGAGCACATTGGAATGAAGAGAAGGTAGAGTAACATTAAGAAAGGTACCAATGATTCCATCTTCTTGCAATAAAATATCCTCTCAAACAAGATGAATTTTATGAGAAGGATCAAAGATACCGAAAGACATGGGAAAACCCAAGTCGCCATTACATGCATGGAATGGAACAACATTAACACTTTGAACAAAACTAGAAATTGAATTAATAAAATAAGATAATAAATGTATTTTGAAAATAAGAAGATAAATACAAGAGATAATGCATAAACAAGTTAGTTGAAGGTTGGCATTTTATTTCTACTTTGACGACATGGAATGGGGTTCGAGGTAGTGCCCAAAAATTTTTTTGAAAGGAAAAATCTTGGATTTGTCCTTATATATATATATATAAGGAGCATTCATGTTAGGTTCACCAAAATGTAGAGGAAATTTGCTACTGTTGAGTCTTAGGAAAAGCAAGAGTCTTCAAGGAGCAAATGGTTGTCAACTACCTCAAGGAATAAAGCTCAAATGACAGGATAAAAATGGTGAGAGTTCCAAAAACAAAAAGAGTAGATCAAAGAGTTTTTATGGATAGACCAACGAGCTCTAGGACAAGGATGAAAGTGTGGCACACAAGCAATAGCATGGCGTGTTGTCATCCCAAAGGAGCACTGGTGTCTTGTACACCAAAATCTGAGAATGTCACAAAAATTAGCAAAGAGACTACTAACAATTTGATTGCTAGGGACTCTTGAAATATAGTAAAATAACAGAGCATAACAAAACTAAAATAAATTAAACTAAGTGAAATATAAATGAAAAAATGAGAGAATAAGAGAAATAAAATGCTCACAACAAATCAATTAATGAAGCCTCCATTTTATAAATCTCTTTAATACCTACACACATAAGAACAAGAAAATTATTGGGGCTATTTAGGGGCTTTCCTTAGTCAAACCCTCATTTCGGTGTTTCCACCTCCATACACAACTAGATAGATAGATAGAAAAAATAATAGATAGTGAAATAGATAAATAGTGTGGCATAGAAAATTAGGCGCTCTTGGAAAAAGAGACAATTTCATGCTTAATTTAGACCTACTTTTGAGTACCCTTGCTTTAAGCATTCTTCAAAACAATATTTATAGGCCCCTAAGACCCATTATTTTTTATCTAGAGGCCCATTTCACTTAAAAATCATACAAATCCAGACAAATAATGCTTAAATCATTCATATCTCAAAAACCCACCTCCAAAAACCTCATGTGGGACCCATTCACCACCTTGGGTGAATGAGTCCCCTCTGGTGGGACCCATTCACCAAGGGTGGTGAATGAGTCCCTTTTGAGGGAATTTTCAATTTCAAGCAGGAAACTCACCAACTTAATTCAATTTTTTAGTGGATGTCATCCTCTTAGGTATAAATAATGGGAAATTAGGTATTGATGCTTATAAATACACATTTTTAGGTCATTTTTAACAATCTTTAGTCATTTTTACAAGCAAAATTCAAGAGTCAAGTGTTGAATATCTTCCACAAGAAGATTCATCAATCTTTCTACAACAAAGTTGAAGCTTTGGGGCAACAAGCTAGGGTTTTTGCAAGTCTTCAAGCTCACTTCTCATTCAATATATTTCACTGTAAGGTGTTGATCATGGATGCCTATGGAGAATCATGGAGAAATCTAGGTTGAGGAGATGCAACTAGCCATCAAATCAAGCCTAAAGACTTGTTTTCAAGGTGATTTCATCTTCCATTTTCACTCTATCTTCAGATTTAAGGTTTGCATGTCATTAATTCATATTTAAAATATTGTATGGTTTCTTGTATTGAAGTCTTGCATCATTCAAGTTCCTTTAAACAATCTTATTCTAGCCCATTAGAATAGGGTTTTACTTTACTTCATATTTTCCTAGTCTTAGATGCACTTAGGGATAGGGTTTTATACAAATTCTAATATCTTTCCAAGGTTTAATTACCAATTAGGGGTTTGAACGAGGCAAACACCCCATTAGAAAACAAATTACATTCTATTTTGTAGGTGTTTTCAAAGATTCAGATCCAGGAATCAGTCTGGAAGTGCAGTGCAGGTGATAAAGTGCAGATTTGTAGTTTCTATTTTTAGAAAATGGAAAGTGGATTAATTTTAAACTAATGGAGATTGAGTCCTATTGAAGGTTTTTGTCAGGATAGAATGCATATTCTAGTACCCTTTTGGCAGAAATAGAGTTCTTGGCAAAAACCCAGATCTGGGACTAATTCGCCCAAGGTGGCGAATGAGTCCTAAATAGTCAAAAAGTCAATATTTTCAAAATTTCAGAGCTATTTTCAGGTCTTCAGAGTTTCCAGGTGCCTGATACTTATCCCTTGTTACTTCTATTATGCTATGTTTTCATTTCTAGGGCTTCTTTTAGATCTTTTCATACTTGTTGGCATATCACAACGTGTTTTCAAACATATCATATTTCTTAGGTTTTGCATAAATAATCAGCCTATCTCTTTGGTTTATTGAATTTAGGAATATTTTCATTGTACTTGCATTAATTTGAGTGAACCACCTAGATTTTGGGGTCTATCTCTCTCCTTTAGGTGAAAAACTCTAATTGAGCAAGAGAGTCATAGCACCTACAAAAAAAAATCTATGGTTCATTTTGGTGAACCTGCATATTGAACATTTTATTTCTAATTTCCATTGCATTTGCATCCTAGTGGTTACCTTGCATCACTATTATATTAGGTTTTCGAATTGTTTTTAAATCCTAGGGTTTACAAAATTGCATTAGTGAAACTATCATATAAATGTCATTATTGCATTTCATTTTATGAAATCATCACAAAATTATGCATTTCCATTACTTCTCTACATTATAGAGACTTGAAAACATAGAAAACATCCAAAAAAATCAGAAAAATCTCAAAAACACCACTACTAGGACTCATTTGCCACCCTAGGTGAATCAGTCCTAGTCTACATTCTACATCACTATTTTTAGCATTTAGTTGCTAGTTTTTAAGTTTTTGTTTCCAGTAGTTAATTTTTTTTCTCATTTTAGTTATTTTTTGTTATAACTAAATCATTGGCATAAGCATCCTTTCCTTTCATGGAATTTATGGATAACATTAGATTTTTGCAAGTTTCATTTTCAGCATTAGTTCCTAGTCCTTTTAGATCAGATTCATCAGTAAATGAAAATAAAAAACCACAAACATCAAACCAACCCTTACATAAAATGATTCAATTTAGAAACACCATCTCATCCAAGCCACTTAGTAGTGATGATTTAGACAAGTTAGATGAAACCCTTCAGGACTTCCTCTCACTCACTTCATCCACTAAGGCTTGCCATGAGAAGCCTAAACCAACTGATGGTAACTTACCTCTCAAACCTTTTAGTTGTGATGACTTTGACATGTTAGATGAAGCCCTTCAGGACTTCATCTTTCCTAAGTCACGCACTAAGGTTTGTTGTGAACAACCTAAAACAAAGGATGTTAATGTGATTCAACCTCAACTCATTCTTTACCCACCTTCACATAAAGTTCACCATTCAAATAGACCTGAATTTACTCTTTACCCACCTAAAATTGATGTGTTGCAACAATCCAATAATACTATTGTTGCTCATACTTATAATACCTGAAACAGTCCACAACCACAACAACAACAACCAACCCCACCCTCTTTACCTTTACCTAATCTCCCTAGTGCTCCTCGTTTTCCCTCACACACAAAGGAGTACAATCTTGTTGAACAACTCAAGAATACTCCTACAAATATTTATCTTTGGGATTTACTTCAAAATTCACCAAATCATCACACCATCCTTGAGACAACATTGCAACACATAGTGGTTCCTACTGGTACAACTCCAAATGATGTGGCAGCTTTAATACACATAATGAATAGAGTTAATCTAGAAATTACTTTTCATTAACATGAGCTCCCTCCTTTAAAGTTACGAAAATAAAATGAAGCCTTTATGATAATTGCTCAATTCAATCGAATAGGTATCAAAAGGACCTTCATTGATAATGGTTCTTCCCTTAATGTGTGTAGTGTGAATCTCCTCAATAGATTGTGTGTTGATAAGTCACAAATAAAATCTGATTCCTTATCAATTCGGGGATTTGACAATACAACAAAGCAATCGCTCGGTGTAATCACTTTTCCTATTACAGTTGACGTGGCTACTATGCAAACTCCTATTCATGTCATGATCTATGATCTTTCGTATAATCTTCTTTTAGGAAAACCATGGATTCATGAGATGAATTTGGTGCCTTCGACCCTTCATCATATAATGAAATATGTTTATAACAACAAATTTTATCAAATTGAAATAGACCCTGAGCCTGAAAATTGCTTACAACTTGAAAAAGGAATCACTATTCCTCTGAACACATTAATTCCAACATCTCATATAGAACATCTTGAAATTGAAAAACAAGATGAGCAATCAGTGTCTAAATTATTAGGTGATGATTGAGGATCCTTAGAATTCACACCTTCATTTATGGGTGAATATATAATCACACGAAAAGAGGATGAAAAACAAGAAAAACCAACTGTTATGTCAACTCAGAATTCAAAAAAATCTTCTCAAGCATATATCTCCTCTACTTTGGAAGAAACTACAACGTACACGACAAATTTTGATGAGATAGATTATCAACATCCGCCTAATCCAAAGGAAATGGAAAGACTTAATGGGAAAGGCTATGAGCTTGTGAAATAATTGAGATATACTGGAAAAGGATGTGGAAAGAATGGAAAAGGTATTCACATCCCTATCAAACCTAATACACAAGAGACAAAAACTAGGTTGGGATATTCTTTTTCGAAGACGACAAAGGCCACTCAACGACCATCTTTGAATATCAACACTAGTACATGTCAACCAAGACACAATCTCACAATCAAACATCCTGAAATGCTTGATATGGAACTACCACCATCATGGGAGTATGTTAACAGTGATAAAGCTTTAAAAAAAATGTTAGGAGTCTATGATAACACATCCTCTACTCTTCCCATGAAATGGGTTACTTGTGCTATGATTAGTACCAAGCAAAAAGATATTGGAACTAATGAGACACAAATGTGCATGGAATCATATAATCATGAATTTCCTAAGTCAAATGCACTCCCTCTAGGCAATACAATTGATGTACCAATGGATATCAATGATAGAGACAAGATCATTAAGATTGGAAAGTGCCTTGATGATGAAGAACACGAATCTATACTACAATGTTGCTTCATGATTTTACTAATTTTTTTTCTTGGAAATATTCAGATATGCCAAGAATTGACCTAAAAATCGTAACACACAACATTATTCTTGCTGAAAATGCTAAGCCTGTTCACCAAAAGATATGGGTATGTGCAGGATCATCATGGAAAAAATAGGCCCTTAAGCGGCAATGAAAATTCAGAAAAATCAGAGTTGGGCAACTTGACATAAAAATTTGAATAAGTTATCTATATTATTTCAAAAATATGTAAAAATAGAATTTGTGGAAAATTGAATGTAGTTTCTAAAATACTAAGTTTTTTTTTTTTTTTAAAGTCTATTTGGTGAAAATTTGAAATTTCAATGCAGAGTACTTAAATTTAAGGAAAAAATAAGAAGTAGCTGTCCGTCTAACCACCCTAACCACAATAAAATGATAATATTTTTTATAATATTTTAGATATAAGTAGAGGACTCATGTCCGGATGTGACGATATTTTTTAAAATTTTTCCAAGTAAATAATTAATTATGATTTTTATTACAACTTTTTAAAAATATAAAACTCGTATGTCTCACCACCTTAACTTGGTCAAAACTTCATGAAATTCAATTTTTTAATCCTATAGTATCTGACATAGATGTGTGCATATTTTGGATTCAAAAAATATAATCCGTTTGAAAGTTATAGATATTTTTCAATCAGCCTATCAATCAGGACTTTAGTCGTAATTCTAATAGAATTGAATAATAATTATTTATTAAATTCAAAGTAAAGAATAATTTATATTGGTGGAAAGCTGAAAGTCTCCTCTACAAACCATTTTTGTTTCATCAATGTTGGCTAAAAATAAAGTCGTCAGCCACATGGACGAAGTCTAGAAAAACAAGGTGAGTTGTCAAACATGTATTTTGCATTGACTTCTTAGGATTGGAATGTCCAAGCCAAATACCAAAGTAAACCCGAGGCTAATCCCTAGGCAATAAATTCTTTGTCAGAAATATCGGATATCTGTTTCAAATCGGATATCCGATTTGTTTTATATATGATTTTAAAAAATGTTTTATTCTTTATAATATATGATTTAGAAAATGCAATAAATATTTTATAGTTTATTTTAATATATCTAGTTTAGAATATACAATATAGTTTATAATTTAATATATAATATATTATATTATTATGTATAATATTTAAATATTATCTCTTTCGCTCTCTCTCTCTCTCTCTCTACCCTTCTTTATCTTCCCCTCTCCCTTACCCCTCCTAATTTTCTCTCTCTCTCTCTCAAGTCTCTCCCTCCTACCCCCTCTACCTCTCTCAAGTCTCTCTCTCTCTCTCTCTCACTTGCTCCTATGTCTCTCCACTCT